>JAUKWC010062272.1:0-83922 GCA_032356245.1 Endocladia muricata | reverse complement strand
TGGCTGCGATTCCCGCTGCGACTGTACCCCCGTCTGCGGCTCCGTGGCCATCACGAGCGAGTTGCTGGTGGAGGTCGTGATGGGAAGTTTTTCGGTCATTTCGAAAGTACGCCACCTCCGACAAAGGATCAACAAGGGGAATGAAGGGGAGGGGATTCTATAATGTGAAGGCGGAGAAGACGAGAAAAGATCCGTGTGCGGGGGAGGGTGTCGGGGTGACGGTAGAGAATGGAAAGACTGAGAGAAGAAAGTAGTAGCGCAGGAGCAGTATGGACACGACGGCCAGGAAAGGTTACACCGTCACGTTTGGCCGCAATTATGGTCGCGCACAGAAAGAAGCAATTCCGGGTAGGTCGAAATAGCGGCATTTCATGTTCGCAATGTATAAAATGTGTAAGATCGGTGCGGTGTATCTAGTGACAGGGGGTAGGATCTGCACATGGGAAAATCCATTGGCAGATAGATGTTGTTTTTCAGATTAAATATCACACGTCCATCAGCCCATGTGTTTTCACATGTGTAGACCTCAGCCCCTGTCACTTGTAAAACCCCCCCGCACCCTAAATAATGTCCTCATGTTTCCAAGTTTCGTGAATGGGGCGGCACTATTCGCAACTGCTAGTACAGAACAGAAACGTGAGCGTGTGGGAGCATGTCTTGTTCCAGGTCACTGCCCTCCCTGTCGGCAATGCGACTGGCACACACCTGCTCCCACAGCACGACATCTTACATCCTCCGGATACCGATTTATCGACGCGGTCTCTCCTGCTTTCCTTGCTTCGTCCTCGTCTCTCCTCCTTGTACTTCGATCCACGTGGATTTCCTTGCTTCGCTTGCGACGTTCTACCTCTCCCTCCTTGCATAACTATGAATCCTGGGCTTCTTGCCCTCTTTAGTTCGTCACGGAACCGTAACTATGGCGCCGACTGAACTCAACCGGCCCGGGACAGCCGGCGTGTGCTTGTTTGCCTTCATTGCCGTTCTCACCTCATCCGAGATGAACGCGAAGTTTGACCTCACTAAGTTCCACATGTACGCCTTCTTGCGCTTTGTCATCGCAGGAAAAGACGAAGCCTCAATGGCGATCAAGGAAATTCCTGCAGTGAAGAGCAAGGAGCGCAAGCAAGGCGGCGACTTCCACGCTTTTATCGAGAGCGACGACCCGGTCTCTCGCGAGCTCGGCAGCGAGCAGATGAAGCAGATAGTGCGCGCAGCGCTATCAATCGTCTTTCTGTCCCGAAAAGGCAAGAGGATCGGGGAGATCGCGAACACGGCCATGAGGCAGAAGAACTATGCGACGTCCTTTATTGTTGGCACCAAGTTCATTCCCCCTAAGGTCAGCAAGGCGCGGGAAGTAGTTTTGCCAGGAACCTTTTCTGTTGGCCGCCCCGCAACCTTCGAGGTTCTGACGCTCTTCCACGCAATCGACGTATGCCACTCGACCCGCGACAGGAAACGTGTATTCGCTTTGATGAAGATAAATTAAAGCGGATATCATCTCTCGTTTGCTGTGCAGCTGTTAATTCGGACATGGAAGAAGGTGGCGAAGGCAGTGGGAGTTTTGGAGTGCGAGGCGTTAGACAGACCCTACGTTCTGTTTCATCCGCGCGTCCAGCACTTTGTGTATTTGAGGTCCCGCGCTGATTGCTTTGTACCCATCCCGTAGGCGCTCACGCTGCGACAGAATTGGTTGGCAAGTGTGGAGGAGAGTACCGGCAATACGGTAGCCTAGCGCCGAGCTGCTGAGAATGATGCGGCAGTGCGGGCGGTTACCGGTCTCTTCCTGTCGAGCTTGTGAGCCATTGTTACAAACGAAACTTTGTACGATGTCAAGCACCGCCGCAACCGGCCGTATCTTGATCGCTTTGAGTCGCGCCATCACCATTTGCCGAGGGTCTCTCCCGACTTGAGCGGGAACACCCCGGAGGCCTCCGGGCATCAACGTGAGGGCGCTGAGGATGATGGTGCTTATTGAGAGATTATCGAGGCGGGCTCGGAGCCGTCGGATACCGATTCGAAAAGACATAAGACCGCGTCGTCGTCGGCGAGTGACAATGTCGAGCACCACGCCCAATGTGGGACTATCCGCGCAGTTTCCTCGCTCTTTGTCTTCCCGGCTGAAAGAGGAGATAGAGTTGGAACTGGAGGGTAGCGACACCGAAGCAGTGGATGTTGTGGCACACAGTCGTATGAGTCAAGCTAGTAGGGATTTCCGGTCCACTCTGAACCCATTAGAACCGGAGCCGAACGACCCCCTTCGTGAAGCACCAGAACCAGCCAACCGTATTTGCCCTGTCTTCACTGCCTGATGAGGTGTCTGAAGAGTCGCTGCAGGAGGAGGATCCATTGACCGACCTTCTCGCGGAGTTCCTCGGCTTGAAGAAGTCGGACTGCCGTGTTCACAGGTGCACTTTCCACGACCTCCGCAATCATTACGCTGACGACTACGGTGAGTGGGTGCAGGGTAAAGCTCAGGTGCTGTTGGCGGACCATTCGCTCAACACCGGAAGCGAGCGAGGTGCGGACAACTCTGCCGATGGTGTCTCCACCTATAAGGACATGGATACCTCCATCCCAATTTTCGACGCACTCCTTACTAAATCCGGACACGAAATCATTTTCTGTAGTGGTCTACAATTCGGCATATGGCTTTCGCGCTTCAAGCGTTACAGACGAGAGTTGTGCGACTAGGCGAGTGACAGGGCCAGTGCGTCGATGGGGAGGCGGCAGAAGGACTTTGTGGTTAACGTGGAGGACCAGCCGATGGTCCACGTCCATTCTCGAGGTCACTGCACGCAAAACCCGGGTGTAAAAAAATTCGGGTACGCCTCAGCCACGCAATGGGGTGCTCACTTCTGGCGGAGGAATGTGCCGCTTGAAGGGCAGTTCGCCCCGGTATACTACGAACGCAACGGGTATGTGCAGTCTTCACACGTCGCCTGGACGAACTGTATGGATGGAATCTAGCGGTTGGAGCCCGGAGAGATAGTGGGAAGAGCTCACCAAGGAAGTCGCATGAAGATGCTACGACATGACCAGAAGAGCATCGAGCACATGAGCGAGCTTGTATTGCAGTATTTGACACAGGGGGACCCTATGGTGGACTTGTTCAGTGGTACATGTGCGACTGCAAAAGCTCCCATAGCCCTTCCCGGATATTCCCGTTTCGTGGGATGCGAGAAGGATGACGACTGCGTCAGTCACGCTCTACTGAGCTTGGTAAAGGGGTTTTGCGAAAGCGTCGTGAGCACCATGTGCGACACTGGTGGCTCTCTGCGGGCTGTGGAGCTTGCCACAAGGTACTTGGCCGGCGTGGAACGGAATGTGTCGGCCAGGAGGGGGAAACGCCATGTGGATGCTCCTGTTGGGTGTCACTAGTACCAATGTCTACCGGGCTACATAGTCCGGTTTATCGCGAACTGCGCCGGGGATCCCATGCCTTCCATGCGCTACTTATGGGCGTGGGTGGACACCTGGCCGGCGAAGTACAACGACCTACGAGCCATGCAAGACCCGCTAACGTTATGGGCTTTGAAAGCGATTGCGAGGTGTGGGGTGGTGCGTCCGTCGCGGGTGGTGTACGAAGGTGCCGGACTCGGCATGTTTGCAGGCCTGGTCTTCGCGAAAGGAGAGACGATCCTCCCCTCCTACGGGACGCTCCTGTACGCAGACTTGGGTCAGCGGAGTCGGGAGAAGACGAAGACCTACGGGGGTTGAATTTTGGGGGTAGACAAAGAACGTTTCAACGGGTTAGCTCTTCTCGCGGAAAGGCGGGCGTAGCCCCGCGAGAGTCCGAGGCATAAGGTGGATATTGTACCGGCAGCACTTTGTGTGGCCGCGCTTGTGAATGACGCCCGGTACTTGCCTTGGGATGAGGAGAACCGCAATAGAGGTACTTCTACAGCGAGAGACACAAACGTGGAGCTCTACGGAAATCGAGGGGAACTTTCATCGAGAGCTCCACGTTCACTGAACACCGTTACGACCCGTGCGACGCGTGAGATTCTGAAGGGCGAGGAGCTTTTCACAAACTAGGGGGATAAGGTTAGGTTCTAAGAACATGATAGGATCTTCTAAAATAGCGTGCAGATAAACAAACCTAAACACTGCGTGTCAGTTTGAGAGTCAGGTGAGGGCGAGCAGGCCACACTATAGCAACTGAGAAAGACTCCGGCTCAGCCGCAAGAACGGTCGCCCAGAAAAGGGGGGGTTTCGGGCCGCTATAGCAGGAAAGAGAGGTTTGAGAAGTAATGAGACTTTAGACTAGGGGGGTGTCACTAGTGGCAGGGGCTGAGATCTAAACATGTGAAAACACATGAGCAGACGGAGGTACCAAATCTAGTCAGAAAAACCACATCTATCTGGCCACGGTTTTTCATATAAGCAGATCTCAGCCCCTGTCACTAGTGACATCACCGAAGGCTGACATTTCGTTACTTTCTGAAGTGCCCATTCGCAGGGCGTCAGCCCATGCTGCCAGTCCTGCAGGTGACGTTTTTGATACCTCAAATGTCTGCAGGTACTCTCCGCGTCTGCATGACCTCACAAGGGCTCCACTACTAATGGTAGCTGCTAGCAGGCACTTTTACTGCTAAGTTCACAACAACTGCGACGTAGTTTTCGAACTTTTTGTTTTTACCGAGCCTCTGTCTGTCCTGTCCTGCCTATCGCGCAGATCTACATCGATGGCTCCCACGGCCAGATGGACCAGAAGGGGTGTTCCGATGCAACACTCTCGCAAGCGCATCCACGAGTAGCGGGAGGGGGAGGATGATGCCCCGTCTGCGCCTGTCACTGTGAGTGCACCGACCCGCGAGTTTAATGAAACTCAGTGCCATCCGGTAGGCAGGTTACCAGGGATTGTGTGGCCCCAGGCAATGCCGACGCCGTCTCTATTTGGTCCAGAAGGTGGACAAGTCGACGGTGCTACTGTTCTGGCGACTCACGGTGGTACTATGAGACTAGAAGTTCTACCAGGGCGTTCTGTCAACCAGATGCTCCCTTGTCGTTCGCTTATTCAATCTGGCTACAGCTCGGGCACAGCCAGCTTGACTGTCCGGCTCGGAGTTGCGTCCGCTCCGCGCGTCCGCACGCCGGGTATTGCCGCCTCTGTGAGGTTTCACATCCGCCATGCAGTAGCGCAAACTCACCGCGGGACCCTGCGTCTTCTTGGTGCATGGGTGTGAGACCCTGGTGGTCTCCAGTTCCCGCCCATGCCGTCCCGGACAAGGGTTGAGACTTCCACTGTAACTCGCCCACAAGAAATCTCGCCAGAGCAGATGGAAAAGCTACAAACGATGCCTTTCGAGCGGCCGAATATGGTCAAGGCGCAGGAGCAAGAGATTACTGATCTCAAGACAGCAGTCAATAACTACAGGGAGAGGGTACAGCAGGACGACCAAGAGCTTCTTGAGGTGTGGGTAACGACGAAGGAAACGTTTTCCGAGCTCCCGCGACTACAGGCCGAATTGGAGGATGTCAAGGACGATTGCTAGAGCCTATGCGTGGCTGGGCAGATTTCTCATGGCACCCAGCTGGTCACACGACGTGCAGTAGCTGACAGTGGTCAGAGTCGCATGTGTATGGCACAAGTGGTGGCAAAGTACATTAATGTTGCCCAGGCCATCGAAAAGCATATTCTGCAATGGTGTCACAGCGAAGCTGCTGAGCTAGACCCAACAAGTTCTGGTCCAGTCCGGAACTGGGCCGGTCGCAGTGCGCCATGCGTGACTGGGGAGATTTCCGTGGACGGCCCGGAGTGTGTGGTGCCGATTTCACCGATGGTTCTTGCCAATCGTAAGGAGTATTATACATATTCCTACTACGATGAGGCGACGGCGCTGGTTGGAATGGTGCATGCAGAGCTTGGCACAGGGAACTGGTCATCCTTGTCTTTGGACGCCGAATCCCGCCGCGAGTGCGAGGAGGCTGTTTCAATTGACCATGGTCTATGCGCAAGGATGAGGCAGACAGTCTCTGACGTGATGAGCGCGCGGAAGAGAAACCCTAGGGACAAGCAGTTCCAATGCCTTGGGTATTTCTTCTTGATGTCGCGGAAGGTCGCGTTCGTATCGGAAAGCGAGCGGGCGTAGCGCTCATCTCAAGCACTTGAAGCGCTGGTGAAGCTGATGTGTTCAGAAGGGGAGCGAAGGACGCCAGACTTCTCAGGGTGGCGACTCAGCATGGTCGAGAACCTAGCATACTGTGCCCACTCTGTACCGAAGGAGGTGTGTGATCTGGACGAGGGTGACGTACTGTTTGGAAGTTCTTTGGGGAGACACATCCTTGACGAGTTCCGAGGGTACCTTGCTCAACAAATTGGGGCGTCCGCGTACGGGTCTATCATGCAACTCCTACGTCCGGCCGCCTGGCTGGTAGGAGCGGATTCGTGCATGCAACATGCTGAGGGACGTGGCGGCCACCGCCAACGCACTCATAGCGTGACTTTTTTCAATTACCTACCTTTCGCAACCGCGCGAATACTATGCAGCATTTCCCGCGTTTCATGCCGCATTGTTCCGCAAGAGATGTTTCGGTATGGTTCTTCTGTTGAGGGGGTGTTGTGTGAGTTGGTGAATGAGGAGATGGACCGGTCTGGTGAAAAGGATGGCGAGGGTTTCTTAGCAGGCGCCTCTCGAGTAGCCACCGACGTGGTGGAGGTGGGTTCAGAGAACAGAGTTTATGTGGCGGTATGGAAGATGTGGTTTTCGGACAACATCTCCAGTATGCTTGGCAGTGTTGTCGATTGCTACGTTGCACGTGCAGACTCAAGGGAGGGACCGTACGAACTTTGCAATGGCACGTCTGGCCTGTCAAGGATTCAGGACACAACCTTGGGTTCTCCCCCCCGCGCTGCTGCTGTAGCAGAGGACGAGGAACTGTCGACGCACAGAAAGGAGAGAAAGAAGTAAACGGTACTCTTATGTTGGTAGCTCATGAAATGGATGGTAGTTTTCTCGTGTGTTTACTTCCAGTGGAGAGAGAATGGCGTGGCCATTGGAGGGGAGGGTCGAGGTATGAATGGCCGTACATGAGGGTCTCCGTAGCACCTGTTCATGTAGAAGCGATGGTAGAGCCCATGGGACTGAGGAGTGAAAGGAGGGATGTGGAAATTTGACCGCACCATGTGAGCTGTCCCAATGATAGCAGAGGCCCTCCGCAGGTCAAAGCAGGGAGAAGCAGGAGCTTGATGTCTCTCGTCGCTGCATCTCTGAGAGCGGGACAGGATTTCCTGTGCAATTTACATTCTCATCTGTAGACTACCGCAGGCAAACGCATTGCACGGTGTCATCAGCAGCGTCGATTGGTGCGACACAATCGATGTACCTAACGAAGGCATAGTCGGGAGGTTGCATTGAACCACGGTCATGTAGAAGGAAAGGAGACAGAACCTAGGCATTCCAAAAAGTGTGTGTGTGTTCTTTGTCGTTAGCAGCCAGGAGCACGAAGCCGAATCGCTGCGGTTTCGTCGGGCCGAAACTCGTATTCGCATACACGCCCTGAATGATGTGATTTTGCGCCGTGTCCAGTGGAATGACATTCAGGTCGGGGACCATAACCGTTGGCGGAAGGACAGAAGCCGCTGAGAACATAACTGGTTTCCAGGATAGTAATTTGAAGAGTGTCACAGCAGTGGACCGAATGCTGCTGGAGAGGCTCGGCGCGGACAAGGTCCAGAAACACAGTGGAGCCCTGGTCACGAAGCTGGACAAGAAGATCGATGCAAATGTCGGGAGCTTCTCCATGTCGTGATTGGAGCGTCGTGGCGGTGAGGGGACCTTCTTCGTCTCCGACACGCGGCGTGGCGGGGGTCCTGAAGTGAGCGAGTTCACGGAGGTAAAGCCTGAAGCCTTCCTCGACAAGATGCGCCCCATGCCTGTCATTCAGGTTCCTGTGCAGGGTTGTGAGGGGACGCGATTGGGAGACAGCTCAGAGGTGCGTTCGAACGGCAGGAAGGTTTTCGGAGTGCTGGATTTAGGGGACGGTTCCGTTCATGGGTGTTGCCCTCGGCGTGGAAGTGCGGCGGTAGTCTTGCTTGAGTTTAGTGTGGGCCTGTTCATGCACACCGGCATCTAGATATTGTAGGCCTCCGAAGTTGTGGATGTCATCTAGAAGTTGGGCGAGGAGATGAAATTTGGTGGTCTCAACCCTGGTCAGGTGGTGGTCTCCAAAGATGTGGAGCAGGGAGGTTTTAAACATATTGACACGGTCGTCTGCGTAGTGAACATCGGCGACGCTCCGATGCTTCTCTAGTCTCTGCCTCGAGCTGATTATTGGGATGTCTCAGTACTGCGCGGAAATAGATGCGAGGGGCGCGGGGTCAGCATCGTCACAGGAACGGTCTATGATTCCTGCGATAATTGCAAGGACCATGTCAGCGGACTTGTAGTGTTTAGCCTCCAGCATGCCGCGGACTCCTTCATTTCTGTAGAGTCCGTAGAAGCGACTGCCTTTTTCGGAGGCGGGGAAGTTGACATGTAGACCAGGAGCGTAGAAGTCCCTCTGAATGGCAGCCAGAACTATGTTGACTCCACGAAGAAGAGCGGTGCGGATGGTTCTGAACTGCTCCTAGCTGTTGCCGGCGGAGGTTTCTCCTGCGAACAGGACGCCGAAGTCGAGCACAAGAAGTATGCAGGTCATGATTAGCTTGTAGATGCTGAGGTGGAAGTTGTGTAGCGGTTCGAAACCGAAAATGGAGTCCATGCCGAGACGAGAATTGGATGGAAGCAGGGCGCATGATTTCAGGAAGAATGGCAACCTCCGCATGGAGGAGGTGGCGAGAGTTTGTTGCGCCTGTGCGCCAGCAGGTCGTGCCTGAGGGTGCCTGCCAAGCAATGCATGAGCAGCGGCGTCAGCATTGAGGTTGGCCACTTTTCTGCGAAGAAGGATGGTCGACTGCGTGGTGCGCTGCGCGAATGAGGCGGACGAAGTGAGAAGATTTGCAGGTACTTAGCAAAGCTGGCAGGGCTGGCTGGTTGTTGTGCCTGATCGAGTGCCTGTAATATCCTTCGGCTCGGGTAGGTTGCAACAGTAGCTGGCGTGGACTGGGTGACATTTCCAGAGACCATGGTAGGCTTCTGAGCATGTGAAGCCTACTATAGCCTTTCAATACAGAGGCGAGAGCAGAGAGTGCATGGCGAAGTGAAGTGTGGAGGTTATGGTGTCTGGTGTACGAGTAGTCGAAGAAGGTGGAAGGACGTCAAACTTTCTGTCCCCAACAGTGGGGAAGAGCTGGAAAGAAAGATAGCCAGCGACGATGTGCCGGGACATTATGCAGCGTCGGCGGAAAGCTGCTGTGAAGTTGAGGAGAGTGAAATGTACGGGATACGCAAAGAGGCCACTGTTCTTAAGTGCAGTGGCGGAGTTATCCGTATAGATCTGAATGCAGCCTACAAACGAGTGGGTCCCAGACGTCCCGGTGTTCCAGATGACACCCTCGAGCTCGGTAACCATGACTTCTTCCTTGCGGTGTTGATAAATTTGTTGGTGGACGTTTTTCTACAGTGTGTGTGCAACGAGATGCGTGTCGCTCTGCGGAGGGTCACCATATGAGCGGAAGTAGCAAGATTCTGTGTTAGCTTGCGCTACTTGCCTTTGCAGGAGCTCGACAGTGTCCCGAAGCTAGGCAGTCCCGAAGGACATACCGCTGTGATCCAACACGGCAGTTGCGGTGACGCCTTGATGGTAACGCTCCTTCTCGACAACAGCGAGTTTGAGGGAGCCACACTCTTGTGATGAGCGAATGGGGTCTCCGAAGCGGGCCAGGGAGAAGTCGGAATTCCTGAGGATAGAGATGATCTCGTCAACGTTGCGTCACCCGGCAGGCTTCTCTACTTCGGCAAGAGAAACTGCGATAAATTGTATGAGGAGGCCAGTCTCACGTGTGGTCGGTTCTGCGTCAGGGTGAGACAGGAATGGTACGAATAGAAGCCGAGTCGCCGGAGCCTCATCAGAATGGACGTCACAGTCGTAGTGGACCGGAGATTCTGGAGCGGGTCAATCTTGCGGAGGAGTAGATACGAGCTCGGCCGGCCGGTGCGTTCGGGAGTGACACTGTTGCTCGTCTTTTGGAAAGGGAGTACGCGTCGGGACACGAGAAAACGCAGTGTCGAAATGTGCCACGCATATTGAGGGCTGGCAAGGATGGCTGCAAGGAAAAGGGGTGGCGGGAGGAGTGAGGTAACGGCGAGGTAGGACGATTTCCACGTGTGGAGCTATCTTCGCGCCTTCACCAAGTAAAAGACGGTTGGGCCGCTCTCGAGCACTCCCATGTTTACGAAATGTATTACAGGTCTCGTGCACGCGGCAGTGGTCCGCATATAAGACGGGACATGCCGTTCTAGACACATACACGCTATTGGCTGTGTCGACAAGAGAGAATCATGCATTGGGTAACGTTTACTACAACGAGATGTGGGAATCGAAAAGCAATGATACTGAAATATCTCTAATTGAAAGATTTTCGAACTTTCGTACTGTCCAAGGTACTTTCAGGGCTCGCCAGCAAGACTGCGGAGCGCAATATCCCGTCGACGGCCCACCGCAGCGGCGCCAGATGTAACGTCGTCAAATCCGTAGAGGTGCCGTACCGTCAACAGAAAGTACTCATCGACAGTTGTTCCTTATGATGCGACAGCGTGCGAGGGTAAGTATTGCGTATTCGAGGTGGGATTCATACGAGCACGAAGGGTTCGGGACGGATGCGTGGTTTGGTTGAAGAATAGAGAGACGTGTCGTGAGTGATGCAATGCGGGAAGTGCGGGCAGTTCGAGGTGGGCTGCGATAGGACGCTGGGAGTGCGGGCTGTTAGAGGTGGAGAGGTTGAGGGAGTCCGGATGATAGTGGAGCGTGGCGTACAAACCAGAAGAAGTGGTGCGCGGGATACCTTGTGTCGTTGAAGATTGCCGAAAAGTGTGGTGTGCGACGCGATGCGGAGAGTGCGGGCTGTTGGAGGTGGGGAGATTGAGGGAGTACAGATGTTGGAGGAGTGTGATGTATAAACCGGAATCAAAGGCGGGTAGGATGGGTAGTGCCGTTGGTGAGTGGCGAGATATGTGGTGTGCGATGCAATGCAGAGTATATCAGCGCCTGGAGGTGGAGAGGACGAGGGAGTAGAGGTGACGGTGGGGCATGACAGTGAAGACGTAGGTCCGCCCGAATACTCTCGAAGGACTACTTCTGTAGCAGTACGAGAACGTAC
Organism: Endocladia muricata; assembly: GCA_032356245.1. Taxonomy (NCBI): domain Eukaryota; phylum Rhodophyta; class Florideophyceae; order Gigartinales; family Endocladiaceae; genus Endocladia; species Endocladia muricata. Next base: position 72,722 of record JAUKWC010062272.1, on the reverse strand, counting down.
TAGAACTAGACCGGAAGTTCACCGCGTGACGCGAACGTTCGGATTTGTTTCACTAAGTGCGAAGCGCAGCAGTACGGCATTCCGAACTGCGAAAAATACAGTTGTAGAGCAGTAAAACTAGGGATGGGCATCCATACATCGCAGTACACTGCGCTGCACAACGGTATCCTCGAGTTCCATAGGCGGTAATATACCAGAAAATAGTACTACACTAGGAATTTCGAAAAGTGCAGGTCGAAGTCTAGTGTTACTAGACCCGGACGTCCATTTTGTGCACGTCCGTGTCTATCAATACTGGACCCGGACATCCACGCGGCAGAACTACGGGTCTAGTGATACTCGAATCGGGCGTCCACCAGGTGGAAGTGTAGATGTAGTAATACTGGATCTGGAACTGCAAAATTTGGAGTAAAGCAAGTATAGTACTAGACCTCGTACTGTACTCCATCGACGTCCGCATCCATTTTCGGGAACACAGACGCAACTCCAGGGAATAATAATCCGCGTCGGAGGGTAGTAAGAATGAGGTAGCTTAGGTCTAGTTGTGGATACCGTCCTAGTGGTGGGATATTTGTTGGGTTGAATACAGTTGCGTAGATTTGTGCTTCTAGCGGCGTTGGTTTGCAGAATCTGGTAGTGTGTTCCACAGCGACCTGGCCGAGGAGGCATATTATGGAGTTAGAGTCGGTTGCGCCTGTAGTGGGAAGTCGCACAACAGATGAAGAACGGAAAAAGACTTTTCAGTTCCAAGCCCAGTTGGTGCATCACCATCGCGAACAGGAGCATCAAACTTTGAAATGCTTTGTGGGCACGAGAAGCGCGTTGCACATACTTAACCTTCGGCTTGAAAATGGGGAAGCTATAGGCCTTGTACTATGCCCGATAGCCCAGCTCTGCTTGTCAAGCGACAAATGCGGTAGATTTTGGCTGACAGTGGCGTAAAGCCTTGCGGAGAGATCCTGATACAATGAGTCGTAGCGATATACTGTACCGCCGAAGATGGCATGTTCACTTGAAGTGAACAGAGAGCGGACGAGGCAAGTCGAAAGCTGGCACACGCTTGCCAGACTGCGTCGCCTCTAGAGTCGGGCTCCGCCTTACCGGGGAGTTTCTTTCAAATAGAGGATAGCGTCGATATATACAGACATGTCTAGTCCTACGCTGGCAGCTAATTTGCGCCGGTAGACTACGACCTCAACTAAGAACTATAATCATAAATTTGAACTGCCCTGTCATGTGGCAGGGATTCATGAGTAAATCAAACTGAATATACCACCATCAAAAGTATTTTGGCACGCACACATGTACGAGATCAATTTTTACCGTACACCGCACGGAAGCACATCACGGCGTATCACTCTTCCGCTCGGCTGATGGCTGTTCATGTAGATTGCAAATAGTACGGATTCACGCTAGAGTAATCCCATAGCCCTAGCCCGACTACGAGAGCCAATGGTTCGCAAGCGTCATTTGGTTTGACGAGGATAGAGACTACTTCACTACCACGACTGGAATAACCTTGGCCGGCGATAGTACACACCGTGGGAGAAGGAGATCCCGTGTCGGAAACCCTCCGCAGGAGAGCATTGAAATAGCTCTCCCGAAAGTTTGTGAGGAGAACATTGGAATATACTCCTAGGTGGATAAGCACGATCGCCGTCATCCGGACTTCCCATGGCTGGAGACCAGGCTCGAGGTTAAAGACTGGACGATGGGAGTGAAGGCCTATCACCCCGCTATTTGTACTCTCGACTCCTGGGAACTGTAGACCCGACACCGAAACAGCAGGGTTCTAACTCCATATAATTTCCACCACCCATTACCGACCATACTCACCGACAACGATGTGGACGAAGCCTCACAGGCTTTTAGGACGTCCACAGCTGAAACCCCGGATGAATGCACGGTCTTCTATAGTGGGTGTGGAGCAAACCCTAGCCCCATTAAGCGCAGGCATCTTGTGGCGGACAGGACGTCATCAAATAGATCTTACCTGTCTTGCCATTTGTACTCGGCGAATGTAAATAAATCGAAATGTATATGTTCGAGACTCATACCAAATGTTCATCCTTAAGTTTGTATTCGTTGTCCGAAAATTGGCATGGACTATTCTACGCAGTAAACGCGAGAAATGCATGCTTTTGAACGTAGAGGAAACCAGGAGCAGTGTTTAAAATGGCTGCCTAAACTGAGAAAAGCTTCTGCATTTCATGTTGGTCAGTCGTCCGTTTTGACATTTCAAGTTGGCACTTAAATATGTACAGGACAAATTCGTACATCTCATAGCCTCCATATTTATATCGGCGTCATATGACTCTCTCGACTGTGTTGTAGCGCTGTTGGATGAGGCTTTCGAATATGTCCCCGTAAAGCCTCCTTTTCTTGAAGTGGACTATTTGAAACAACCCCAAAATACAACTATTTCGGAACCCGTCTATTCCACGATAGCGGTACTTCGAGCGCAAAAGTGCTCAGCGTGTATTGAACGACGAGAAAGAAGCTCTCCTCGTAGGCCGAAGACTACTCGATTAGCTCGGCGGGATAAAAAGCTGTCAGGAGACAGTTTCTACATTTAAGAGAAAAAAAGGCACAAGGGTGGTCCTAGCGGTGCTGTATCGTTCTAATTGAATGACGAGTGAAAGCTTTATCTTTACTATTGTAATCGTGATTTTGACATCACATGAGTCCACAGTAGACGTCATATGAGGCAAAAATCACTGTCCTGTCGACATTATTTAGCCGAACTGCCCCGATCCTCGGCATTATTTGCAAATTGAGAAGACGGCGATTCCTGGAGAAGTCGATGATATAGGGAACAAGTATTCCTCTTCACGACGATCAAACCGGTTTCGGATCCTGGCAGAATAGACTGGATAGTGGGAGGTTTGAGCAGAGCGTTGGCTTGAGACACTAGATTGGTAACGTATTCCGCAACGGTAGAAGTCTCGTAATTGGAATCAAATGGAATTGGGTTGTGTCAGCAGAATATTCTTCACAGGAACAACCTATGTATACACCAGCTATTCTGCCGGCAAATTTCGCAGAGTAGAGTTTGAAACTTTGCTCGTCTCTATCTGTAGAGCCTTACGACAAGCACTGGGCCAACAAAGTGCTCTAAGTCTGTGCACAAACCTTCGCCGACTTAACTACACAGAACGCACGTCGGCCCCATGTGAACCATAAATTTAGCCATCCACGGCATTGCTCTCGGTGAAGAAAACGGTGCTGCAACAGATTCTGGGGTTCCAGACAGAAACGCTTCGTTAATCGGCTTTGGGGTTCATAACGTGTCTTGATCCGAGTTCGGATTCTGCTGGAAAGTCAGACTCAATGGAGGCAAAACCCCCAAAACAGCACGCATGGTTGGCAAAAGGGATGAAGAAAAAATGTGAGGGTCTGGGGAAGGTTCGGTAAAACCGTCCTCGTCCTGAATGACGATACACAGCGTCTGTCACATGCTTCACAAACTCGTCGAAGCTGATTCTGGTGAAGATAGCGAGAGAAATGGGAGACAGACTAATCAGAACCTTTGACGGAGTCCCGAGGGTGCGTGCATAAACGTTGGAGATGACAAGATGTGACGGCTGTGGCCTGGCCGAAGATAGTAGGTGTAAATCCCTTGCAGCAAATAAACTGAGTCGAGCACTAGTTAGAAAGTTCGTTGGGGTCGTCGGAATGATCTCTTCCACATCCAGAACAAAGAAGAGGAAGGAATCTGCGGTTGCATAAGTATAGATGGATTGTCTGCCATTCCGGAACAGTTCGTGTGTCTGGAAATTGTTGCGGATGTCGACCGGGCTGAGTAGCTTAGTAACGCTTCCTTCCGTTCTCCACTTTTCGGAATTACATGGAATGCTGACTTTCCTAGGATTCCAAAGCTTCGGGTTTCTTTGCCACTATGGCTTTCGCATGGATGCGGACTTCGAGAAAAGGAACACTGGAACTGCCACGACCAGTGAACATCCGTACCCACGGGTCGCGGTTCACATCCTACTAAGGTACCCAGCGCATACTGCATATCGTGCAGTACACTGCAGTTATGCATCTCACCGTGCGTACTACGATGAATTACGATCACCGATAGCCGGCCCCACGCGGATAAGCTTACTTTGGGCCCTCCATACTGTTAATTATCTTCCTACGGATTGCACGGAAGTGCATCAAGGACCGCTACGCGTGGTATGCACGCTTTACGGCTGTAGGTAACTGGGAAACTTGCCTGATTATGGTCTGCTGCCGTGGCGTACTTATAATGGTGGCGACGTTATGTGGTAGGAGACAAGATGTAAACTATGTGCTGATTCCCCGGACAGTATCATAATCACAGTTGAACGCTGTGAAGAGTCATCTTCAAATCTGCGTACAAAGTGGCAGACCGAATGTGTACTGGGGGACGGCCCCAGCTTGGTACGTTCCGAAATTGACTCGTTTAACATTATCAACGGGCGAAAACCTAGCGGTTCTGTTCTCAGCACTACTTTTAAGGACCAGAGTCGGCTTTGCTTATCTTAGGGTCACTGAATAATAATGAACGCACGATTTCACACACCTTGCACGGTGAAGTTTGCGACGAAGCTCTGCCACTCTAAGCTTGACGCTGATACTTACAGTCGAGTTGGCATCGATCAGTACACACAAATGTTCTTCCTTCACTGTATGGTCATTTATCTTTAGGAAGCGGGGGGCACATCAGACGCCGACAGTTCACTCCACCTCTGCTATATCCGGGCCATAAGTGACCCCCGCAGGACCCCAGGAGCAGACTTATTGTCTTGGACAAGCCCAACACGATTCACAAGAAGAGTATGTACAGAGAGAAGCGCTAGTCATTGTCAAAGTGAAATTGTGCACGTATATCTCGTGAAGTTCAAAAGTAAGCAACTTTTGAGACCGCTGCAGTCGCCCTGATTTCAGTACCTGCAACCCACTGAGGTGATGTACACGATCAGATGGATGTTGGTTTTCGGATTAAAGTTTGGATATCCATCTGCTCTTGCGATCTGACATGAGCATATCCCAGTCGCTGTAGCTAGCGACATCCTCAAGATCCTAAAACGTACATCCTTCTCAAACTTCTTTTTCTGCTCCAGTGCCCCCAGAATCGCCCACTTCCCTGTATGACCGTTCTCGAGTGTGGGGTCAGGTCTTACTAAGCCGCAGTAGTAGAGCCTGCTCGCTTGGATTGGTTCTCGTCCCCGCATGGAGTGGTGGAGATCATTTTCTCGAACGCTGTTCAGGGCCCTTTCCGTGCAGGAATCTAATCTTCTTCGCTAATCATCGATACGGCAATCAAATTCTCGCGATCGCCGCCTTCGAAATCAATTTCCCCACCACCAGCCTATTCCGCCGTATGACTCCTGTCCACGTCCGGGTGTGGAAACCCGACCACATTCGCGTCTTCCTGACTCCCATAATCCTTCGCTGTTCCATGCTTTCTCCCACTACTTGGAGCCCTCGCACGAAATAGGAACTTCGGTAGCTTCCTCAGCGCGGAAAAGCCGTCGTTCGGCACGCCCTTTCCTTTCAGAATAAGGAACACATCGAACCGTCGCCTCAGCTGATTCGTCATGCGATCCTTATCTCCAGCACCGGCGTCCATCGGATGTCCACGCCGAAAACAAACACGGTCGCGAAAGATGACGATGTTTTCCACCTTTGTCATCTTTGCCGCTATCCCGTGCATGCTTTCCTCTCTATACGTAAAGGTGCGTAAAATGGCACACAACCACACAGAGAATCCCATTGCGTTGCTTACGTTTGAAGAGAACACAGACGTCTTCGCTTTGAACATATCGTTGAAGTCATTGTACGCCGCTTGTTTTTGGCAGTTCTTCCCAATCAGCAAACAACCACCACGAGCGAAAAGCATGAACAGCCTTCTGCCAGCTTCCGTTTTGAGACCGAAGTATGTTTCGAGCTGATCCGTTGACGAGTCACGCGAAGCACGTTATCACGATGTCCACATCCCACCCACCCTCCACTGGCGAGCCTCAATCACTCCCCTGCTTGTACTGACTTAGCTGGCTATTCCGGGCTCATTGTTCTCTATGTCCCCCTCGCCTTCCGCTTCGTTGACCATCAGGTTCCACCAGATCTCACTTGACTCCTGTGCGAGGGCTTTCTCCATGGCGGAAGTGCTAGGCGTAGTCGAGACCAGCTTCTTAACCGAGGCGAGGTTTCACTTGGGCGTTGATTTTACGGAAACACGTTTTCCGCTCATCATACCACATTAACTAACAGAGGTTCCGAGGCAGGTGCACCGCAGTGCTAAAGCTCAGCTTCTCGCTTCTCACATTACGTGTATTCACTGCCGCAGTCCACGTTCCCGTCAGGCGGATTCCTACCCACGGGCATCTGAGCCGGTTGGGCTTCCAGATGGCCGGAGCCGGATTGATACCCCCCCTTTGGCTAAAGTGGGCGTAGATAGTTGTCAGGAACTGAAGCTCAGACACGGCTACGACTTTCCTGATAGTGAGCTATAGATGCGCTTTGTGTTCATTGGGTATCTGAGTCGGAGGCAGCTAGAGTATGGGGTACAGATCGTCCACCATCACCAGACGCATGGCCCCTTCGCCGTGATCAGGCGGAAATATGTGGGCGAGTTATTCTCACAGTTCCAGCTTCTGATCAAAAATCGCGGTGTTGTAGCTATTGTTCTCCATGAAGCGGTTCGGAACCGTGCCGTCGAACATCCGCGGGCAACATTGATGTTGCCCCATGTTCTTCTGGGCTGCGTCGGTCTCCCTTATCTCGTTCTTCTCCCCCTTCCCGTCTCCACCCTTCTTCACGACCTCTCGTCCCGACCTCCGCACGGCCGGCTTGCCTCCGCCGTACTTCCTCGAACGCACGACCTCGACAAGTAGAAGCGTTGACCGTGACACCGGTGCAGCCCATATTTTCCTGGAAAGCATCTTTGTGGAAGCCGACACTGTTGGAGCCATCCCTGTGGCGACCCCAGGGTCCCATGAGATCAGGTGAGAAGCATGAGCAAGCCAGGAAGAGATACGTCCAGAAGGTGCATCAGCCAGTGTCTTTACGCGAGCTGGGAGAGTGTTCTTCCCAAGCACAGGAGCAAAGAGAGCGGAGAACCTCTCCACGAAGCGGATAGCGTGGGCATTGTTGTGCTTGTAGAGACTTTATCGACAGTCGCTATGTCTCTTTGGAAAGCGGTGGTTCTGGTCCACGAAAAGCTGTTTGGCAGAAATCCCGAGGAGTATAGATTACGAAATTGTAGTCCCCAGCAAGTCGTTGCAACTCGGGCCTTTGGTATTCTTATGCTTTTCGAAAAGTCTGGCACATCTTTGAAAAGCATGTATGCGAACTGGCAGAAAGCATAACAGTCAAACGTTCCCTTATTGTTCAGGTTTTTGATGGACCGTGAGGGAGAGGTCATGAACAGGACATTGCCTAGGCGGCTCCCTGATCGAGGATCGTCGTCATCAAGGTGCGTGATGCCGAGGTTCATGCACGTCGACCTGTCAATGGTCAGGGTACTGAGTAGTCTCATGGGTCAAGAGAGTCGCAGGCAGGTCTTGGCTACGCATACGTCGCGAAGGTACACAGAAGGGCCTATAGCTGGCAGCCGAATGGCCTTCTTGATTGCTTCTGCGGTTCCCATCTGGCTTCACATCACCGAGTCCGTATCATTCTCAATAGCTCTAGTCTAGAGCAAATGAACATCACTCATGAGGAAACGGAACCAGGACTTGTGGATGGGGACCACTTCGGCGGAGGCATTCTGCCGGGACGCTTCGAAGAAGAGCTCGGTGTCCCTCATGTCTTGACCATTATTGGAGAGAACGAGTCACACACCGAGGCGCCGGAGAGCCCTTTCCATACCATCCTCTTCATCTTTGATACTAAGTACAGCTCGGCTGCGGTGGTGGTCGGCGGCCATAACACGCCTGAAGTCTACATAAAAACCTTGCCGTCCTTGCGAGTCACGTCGAAGAAGTATGGTAGCAAGGATAATTGGAGCATCCCAAGCTGAGGGACAAGACGCCATCGTCGTACGTGCGGCTGCTCTTCGCCTTGTCGTCCGGGAGGCCTTGGATATTCGCGCCCGTGCTTTCGCAGAGGACGAACTGCGGCTCCATGGCCTACCCAACATACAAGCGAACCTCGGTGGACTCGTCGTCGCGGTTCGGTAAAGCCCGACACGACACCAGCCGCTCGTTCACGTCCACGGCAAACATTCTTTGAGTCCTCACCGCCAAAAGCCCTCGGTAGTAGAGAGTGCTCGGATGGAGGGCGCATGTAGTCGGAAGCGTCCTGGCGTAGGCGTTGACGGTGTGTTTACCCCAATGTAGACGGTCGTGCGCGCACCGCAGGCCGGGAGCTGGAGCTGCTGTGTCCGACTGCAGGAGATGCAGCAAGTCTCCCTCTCGCTGCAGCTCCCTGACCGAAGTGGGCAAGTGCGAAGAAGTGGTCGGGATGCGACGGATGTCCATCTTGTCGGAATGTCGTCAGTTTGGATAATCGGCGAACAATCGGATTCAGAAAGGAGGCAGTCCCTGTTCGGAAGGCGCAGATGAAGAGGGGAAATCCTTCGGCGGGGGAACTTACACTGTGCACGGTCGAGAAAAGAAGCAGGGAAAGATAGAGGTTGTATTGCAAGAGAGCCAGGGGCCCGGACGCCAGAAGGCATTCAACCGGCACCATGAGCAGCAAAAGCCGCGGCGCGCACAAATGGCCCTCCGAGCAAACTGCAATAGTAGAGTTCCAAGTTTAGTACCGATACGAATTTCGGGGGCCCAGCGGACACCAGTAATGATTGGGCCACGGATATGCTCATTTCGAAAGGCATGAGCAGATGAATGTCGGAAGTTGATTTTCGGAAACACCATTTATTTAGTTATGTCTCTGCACATGATCAGATTCGAGGCCATATAACTAGGCATACGCCTAAAGTCTAAATTCTTGTTACTTTTGAAACCAATTTTCTCTCTTACAGCAGTCCCAAAATCTCCCACTTTCATAAGCGGCCAATCCTTTCGCTGAGTCCGAGTCCTTCTTCCCGGTTGAGATCGTATGGCAAACACATTGCAGCTGGTTCTGACCGTCGCAGGTAGTGTTCATGAATGTTCTGCCACTTATTATTTAGGAAATTTCTACCACGCACGTAGAAGCTGAACTTATTGCCGTGGTATGTGGACAGAAAGTTGCCCTTCAGAATCTTCCGCGTCGCAGGGATCGTCACAGCGGTCAGTGAACGTACTGCTCTCTGCGATATTTTCTATGCAACCAAGTAACACTCTACATTTACGTCTCAAGCCCTAGAATTACCCCTTTCTCGCTTCTATGGATCCTTCGCCAAGAAACAGGCGTCATTTGCAAACCCGGCAACATAACATTGTTTTCATACGAGCTAGACTTTGAGCCTCGGGCCTGAACGGGCTTCCCAACGACTTTCCGCGGGAAGGAGACCTCGATTGATCCTTCCTCTATTCATCCCCAAACTTCCACCTCTATAGATTTTCTTCTCAACTTGCTTCTGCTGACGCTGATCGGTCTACAGCAGCGTCTCAAAGAATGAGATGAACGTCTTGTTTTTCGCGAAAACATGGCCCGCAGACAAAGAGCTTCCCACAAGGCCGTACTTCGCTGTCTATGAACGCACCACCACAAAGCCCGCTATCGCTTCTACAGCCCCAAATTTTAACAGATTTTCTGTCTCCAGGACAGTGTGGGACTTTGTCTCGTAGTCGTCGACCAACTTCCGTGAGTAGCACTGAGAAAGCATGCGATCCCCAGTGTAGTTCGCAATAAGCTGGAGTATGGCCCTGTGTAAAACTTCGTACCAGGGATACCCACCCGGAGCATCGTAAGGGTTGGTCCTCGTGCTCGCGCACGAATTCCGTGTCACACCGATCAAGTACCTTGGGACAAGCTCTAGAACTATCGTGGAGGGAAGAATACTGCACGTGATGCCCACAAAGCTTTCGAAAGACTGCTTGAACAGGCTGGGTAGCGTTTCATTGATGCTGTCGTCCCTTTTCTTGTACCTTACGAAATGGCGATGTTCTCGAAGTCCCACAGATGCATCTGCCGACACGCAAGTGACACTGACAGGGTCCATTACAAGGTCATCTGCCGCCAATTACTACGACACAGACTCACCCATGTGCTTGATGCCATTCTGCTCAGGCCGACCCATATTCTCGTGATTCTTTCCGTCGATTCTTCCGAGCACCTTACCGGGCCCGAACCACTGGATCCTATACCTACAGCCTGTCCATGCTACGTGCGGCGACTGCACGTAATTGTTGCTTTGGTAGTACATCTCAGCGCACTGCACCTCTGCCGGTACGTGTCTCCGACCGAGATGCACCGCCTTTTGCGTGAACAAGGCGTGGGTATATCCTTCTACATCCAAAGTGGGTGTCTCATGACCTCGAGTCGAGACATGTACTATCGATTAGTGCTGGATAGTAAAGGCAAGGATCTGCAACAACAGGTGAAGCTTTCTATTCAGACACCCACCTGAATCGTCATCGTGATTATTCACGGCGTCGTGAAATGGACAGCTGTGGATACGGCAAAGTGACTTTTTGTAACCGAGTTCATCCAACCTGGAGATCGGTCGAAGGATTCTTGACGGAGGCCGACTTCTCCGGCAACTCCTTCAGCGATACCAAAGGGATTCTGCGGATGGCTCGTTCCGGTGCTTCACGGAAGAGGTCTTCCAGCAGCGGTATAAATGAGTCGAGAGTGGGCCGGAAAGCCTTACTAGCTTGCTTCGTGCGGCTTGGTCCAACAACTTCCTTTCCATTGTTATGGCTACCGTGCAGGCCTGGACCCATTTTCCCTTCTGGCGAGCAAAGCGAGAATCAAGAGGGCTAGCCGAACGGTCTTCTGTTGCTTGTGGTGCTCGACTGTGTGAGTGCCCGCCGATGGCGCGTTTTGCAAAGTCCGAATTGATATCCAACGGTCCCAAGTCCATTCGAATAACTTCCGAACAGGCACCATCATGTGAAGGTACTCCACACTGAAGCCGCGAGGCCTCCAGAATATCCCCGCTCAAGTCGTCATAGAACCTTGGCAAGTTGTCACTGCCTGATCTAAAGCCGGCCAGATACAGCCGTTCGCTGCTGTGCTTGACTTCGTACAAAGACCTGTTTATAACGATGACTTGCAAAGAGGATAGGATCAACCTCTTAACCGCGACCATTTGCGTGTACTTCTCCATGGCTCTACCACATGGCCCTACACTGCTTGTAAACTCTCCCGAATTTGCAGCACCATCCCTTCACCGTGAGCTGCATCGCATGTTATGTGCAGAGCAGTCACCACGTGACTAGACAACCACAGAGTTCTGGATGCGCTGCCGACACTGAAGGCAGGGTCTTACCAGTGCTTCCTCATCCGAAAGCCGCACTGCCCTCGGCAGTTTCTTTCCCACCCCAGCTGGCAACTGTATAGCAAACACGAGATGACTTCCTATTCGTACTGTCTCCTTCAAAACGATCACCCGTTGGTTGGCGAGCGTCAAGTGGCATATGTTGATCTTGTAGAAGACTGTGAGAACCTCAAAAGCTCTCGGACGGCTAGCGGGAAAGCCTCATGGCAGAACCACCTCCACACACTTCCTGATTTTAGCCCGCATGAACTTAGTGCCAAAACGGATGCAATCCCCGCAATGCTTCTGGCTGAGACCCTCACCCGCGATCTCCCCAATTTTTCTCTCTCTTTTCGTGCCGGCAATATGATTGGCAAAGCTGCGTGCATAATTGTTTTTCACTACTCGGTGCTTGGCTCGCACAAGACCCGGTCATCTCTTTCGATTGTAGCACCTAAGTCAGTACACGTCTTCTGCTGCTTACTCTGGACTGCCGCAATTTCCTTGGTCGCAATTAGAGCCGTTTCATCCTCGGCGAAGCCAGAGTGCGGGAAGGCAACGGGGGGTACGTTCATGATGTCAAACGTCGCGTTCACTTCCGATGAGGAGAAAAGAGCAATGAACGCAAGCCCGCACCGCCTACCTGGAGTCTGCTGACTTCAGTTGGCGAAAAGGTTGCAGTTTGGAGAGAGACAAAGGAAAGAAAAGAAGGCCCATACTACTCGAGATGCAAGTGGACACGAGGAGTACATTGGAAACGAGGCCAGGAAATCATCTGCATAGAATGACGGGGAGCACAAAGAACGATGGGCGAAGAAAATTGTGGGCGCGCACGTTGATTTAATTTCGTTGCGAGAGTTTCAGATGATCTACTTTCTGAGTAGTTGTGTGGCCTTTGAATTGCGGACAGGGAGAAAGATGGGCAGAACCATGACGTGGTCAGGACCTGCCACATTTCTGTTGTGGAGACGCACTTTCAACCAGGTACGCACCCTTCACGAGGGTTGGAAACACAGCAGGACACGTTCGGGTTTGGGGAGGTGTTACTAATGACAGGGGTTGGTACCCCTCCATGTGGAAACAGATGAGCAGATATATACATGACAGTGCGCCCAGAAAACAGTATCCATGTCCTTAAATATTTTCATATGCACAGATCCGAGTATCTGTAACTAGTAACACTCTCCAAGATTCAGCACTTAATACTTTCGGGTTTGCGCCTTGGTAGGACCTCGGCCCCTATTTCTGGCCCTGCTGTTAGACGCTTATTGTACTCCAACTGTTAGCAATCAATACTCGCGTGTCCCATACTTGGCGAGGGCCCCGCTACTAGTGCCAACTGCGAGTTATACTGCGTAGTGTACAAGAGCTGCAACGCAGGTGTCAAGCCAAACCTTCCAAGTCAGTCGCGTTATACCCGTTCGTATCTGCAAAGCAGCGTTACGCCCATGGCTCCGCAGGCCAGAAGGCCAAAAAAAGGGCAGTTTTTATGCAATGAACTCGCAAGCACACCCATACCCAGGTGGACGAGGACGCTGATGCGTCGAGTTCTGGTGCCACTCTGAATGCACCGCCTCAGCAGATTAACGCAGCTCCGCAGCACACGATAGGCAGATCAACGCAGTTTTGGCAGCCCCAGACAACACTGACGCCGTTTCTGTGTATTGTGGAAGATTAACAGGCCCGTGGCGGTACTGTTCTGGCGACGCCCATGTCTGCTGAAAGATCAGCGTTCTCAACAGACCATACTCTCAGCCAGAAACCTGGCTGCCATTCTTTCACTCGTTGTGGCCGGGGCCCAAGTCCAGCCAGCTGCATCAACCGGGCAGGAATTTTGGCCGCGCTGCGCGCCCGCATAGCTAGCATTGACGGTCTCTGCGGTCGCAAATCCTCCACGACACGGGGTAGACTCCTCCTGCGACCCTACGTCTTCGCAGTGCATCGGGAATGAGACCCTCTTGCTTCTCACCTTTGCCCATGTCGTCCTGGGCAACAGCGGAAACTTTCGATGAAGCTTTCCCACGATGGATCTTGCGTGTGAAAATCCAACACTTCCGGGCGCTTCGGGCGATCCAGGGGAAATAATCTCAATCCACCAGCAAAAGGTTGCTAGTCTCAATGAAAAGTTCAAGGTCTGCACCGAGAGGTTACGGGAAGCCCGTTAAGAGCACCTCGAGATGTGCGCGACGGCTAGGGCGACGCCTCTCAAGTTCATGGGCCTTGAAGCTAAACTAAAGGAATCCGAACAGAAGAACTGGAGCGTACGCGTGGCTCGCGGTAATTGAGGTGGCGCTCGGCAAGCAATATCGCGTGTAGCAACCCGACGTCGTTAAATCCGCAAGCTTGTCACACATGCGAGGGCAAAGTATATTAGAGTTACCAAAACCATCGAGAACCAGATTCTGCAATGGTGCCACATCGAAACTATTCACCCCAATGCAACAAAGCCTGTTGCAGTCCGGAACTGATTGGGTGGCAAGGACTCGTACGTAACGAGTATATTTCCAGCGGACGCCCGGGAGGGATTCGTGCTGATTCCCCCGATGGTTCTCCCCAACCGTAGCGAGTCCTATACGCGATGCTGTTCGTATGGAGCGAAGGCTCTGGTTAGAATGGTGTGTACAGAACTTGGCACCGGGATCTACTGATTGCGATTTTTGGACGCGGAATCCCGCAGCGAGTACGACGAGCCTGTTTTAAGAGGCTATGCTCTATGTGCATTAATGAGGCAGATAATCTGTGCCTTGATTGGAGCGCTGAGCAGGGCCACTAGGGACATGGCATTCCGATGCATTGGGTACTTCTTCTTCGTGCCGCGAAGAATCACGTTTCTATCGGACGGGCAGAGAATGTAGTGCTCTTCTCTGGCCCTTCCAACAATAGTGGGGTTGATGGACTCAGAAAGGGAGGTAGAGACCGTGGACTTACAGCGTTCGCGCCTCGGGAAGGTGAAGGATCTGGCGTGCCCTGATTACTTTGATCAGAATAAGGTGTGAGATTTCCAAAAGGTTGCCGAACTGTCCGAAGACTTTTTAGGAAGATATTTTTGTCGGCCGTTCCGACAATACCACCCTGAGCTGAACGGGACGTCGGTGTGCCGGATCACTATGCAAGCAGCACGCCTGCAAGCCTGACTGGCATTAAAGATATGCACTCTGCAGCATTTTGAGGACGTGAGGGCTAGCACCGGTGCAGTTTCAGTCTGACGTTTTCCAAGTACCTCAACTTGATAACCTTGCAGACTGTGCGGACGTAATGTATCATCTCGTGCCATATTGATCGGGGAGAGACGTTTCGGTCCAGTTCTATGGTGCAAAGGACGTTGACTCGGGCAAGGAACATGAGCACAGAACGGTCTACTGGTGGGGATGGCGACAGGCAACAGAAGACGCCCCTCAAGGAGCCATAAAATTGGTGATGGTCGGTTTGGAAAAGAACTTTTATGCCGCAGTAAGGAGAACGTGGTTTGCTGACAAGCTCTCTACTGTACTTGGTAATAGAGCTGACCATCATGTTACGCGCAAAGACGTGAGTCAAAGAACGTATGAACTTCGTAACGGGGCCTCTGCGCTGTCACAGATTCCAGTCATTTCTCTGGATCACTCCCCGCCCGTTTTTGCGAGACGCGGGGACGTGTAACCGTCCGATGAGAGAACAGAGTAACGGTAGGACACCATACATGTACTTTGCTTCCTCAGTAAACATATTGCAGAAAGACAATGTTTACTTCTAGTGCGGCGGGGATGACCGGCTTAATGGTGGGGAGAGTCGAAGTAGGACTGTCGTTGCATTAGTATCTCTGTAAAGGTTGTTCACGGAGAAACTATGGTACAGGCAGCGGAGCGGAGGGGTGAAAAAGGGACGCAAAAATTCGACCGTACGACGAGAGCTGCTCCAATGATACGACAGGCCCTGCACACGCAAAACTGCAGAGAAGTAGGACGTTCGCATTTCCGTCATTGCATCTCTGGCAGCGGGACTGGATTTTCAGTACAGTTCGCATTCTCGTCGGCGGTGCACCTCAGGCACGGGCACGTCAGCACATTATCAACACCAACGAGTCGTTCAATACAAGCCATGCACTGGACAAGTGCATGCTTAAAAAATGGCGGTACCTTACTGCCATACACACGGAAGAACGAGATGACGTGGGTCATCCATACGATGTCTGTTTGTTCTTCGTCGTCAGAAGCCGGGAACGCGAAGATGAATCGCTGCTGTTTCGTCTGGCCCAGCCTGCTATTGGCATTACAGCCCTGAGTTACCTATATGTGCATTGTCCTAAGGAGAAGGGCATTGAGATCGGGATTGTATGTTTTCATTGAAACACAGAACCGGAGAAGACCGTAACCACTTTTGACGACAGTAGTCCGGAGAGTGTCACGGCTGATGAACGCATGCCGCTCCAGAAACTAGGTGCGGACAAGGTCCACCAGCACACTGGTGTCCTGGTCACTCAGCTGTAAAACAAGGGCAATGGGAATGTCGGAAGCTTGTACATGTAGTGAGTAGACGATCGCGGCAGTGATGCAACGTTCTTAAATCTTGCCGAGGCACATTCTGGAGCTTTCCCGCCCAGGCACGCGCTATGTCGGCAGTTCAGATTTCTGTGCGAGACAATGACGGGGCGTGGCCATGAGACCGAGAAAAACTTCGTTCGAAGGCCCGCAACGTTTTCGAAGTAATGGGTTCGGCAAACGGTTTCATCCTTGGCTGGTTCCGTTTGCTTGGCGGTGTGGCAGTAGTCTCGCTCGAGTGCTTTGTGAACGTGTTCGTGAACCTCTGCACCTAAATTTGATTCGCGTCGAAAACTGCCGAATCAACAGCGAAGTTGGTGACGAGATGAGAATTGAGGGTCTCCGGCCTGATCGCGTGTTGCATCACAGAGATGTAGACCCTAGATGCTTTGAAATCGTTGATACGCCCCTCTGGGTTCCAAGCCTCTGCGAGGTTCCAGTGTCCTTCTAGTCCCTGTGTGAAGCCGAGTACTAGATGGCCTGATTGCCGAGCTAGAATCGAGGCGAGAGGCCCCGAGTCAACTTCACCACAACCACGACGTACGATTTCTGCGAAAAATCGGAAGAATATGACAATCGATGTGCAGTTTTTGGCGTATGGCATGCCGGCGAGTCCCTCATTTATGTCGCGTCCAGTAGAGCGGCTGCCTTTTTCGGATGCGGAGAAGCCGACGTGTAGACAGGGAACGCCGAATTCCTTCTGTATGGCACGCAGAAGTGTGTTCACTGAGCAAAAGAGAGCAAGGCAAATGATACTGAGCTGCTCCGATCCATTAGCTGCATACTCGTGCCCTATGCGTAGGACGAGGAAGGGAAACCTAAGAAACATACGGCCGTTGATGAACTTGAAGATGCTGATGTGGAAGTTGTAGAGCGGTTCGAAACCAAAAATGCGTTCCGTCGCGATACGAGAATTGGACAGAAGGAGGGAGAATGTCCCCAAATGGTACTGCAACCTCCTCAGCGGGGAGATGGCGAGGGTTTCCTCTGCTTCTGAGGAGGCAGCTCGTGCTCATGCTAGCTCGCCGACCGACGCATAAGGGGCGTTGTCATCTTCGAGGTCGGCCTGTTTGTTGCGAAAATGGGCCACGGACTGCGTGGTCCACCGCGGGAATGAGGTGGACGAAGTGAGGCGATTGGAATGTATGTCATAGCCGCAACAGGGTTGGCACCCACTGATAACAAAGAGAGTGCCAGTGATGCCCCACGCCTCGGGTGTGCGGCAACAGAAGCTAGTGACGTCTGGGTGACATCTCCAGAGGCGATGGGAGGCGTCTGACCCTTTCAAGCCTGCAAGGGCTTTCGCGAGTAGAAGTGACACCAGAGAGTGCGAGGCGAGGTAGTGTATGGCGAGTTTGATTTGTGGTTCACGAGCAGGCGAAGAAGCAGGAATGACGGCAAACTCGCTGTCGGCCATCGGGGAGGGGAACTTGATAGGTCCACAGCCAACGAGGGTGTGCCGGGACATTGCCCAGCTTCGGCAAAAAGTGGTGGTGAGGTTGAGGATACTGAGATGCACGGAATAAGCAACCGTGGCGCGAATCTTGCAAATATTGCCGGATTTTTGGGTATAGATCTGTTTGCACCTTCTGAATGAGTAGGCCTCTGAGGTCATTCGGTCTTATATCCCAATCTTGAGCTTGCTGCTAAGTGTCTGGTACACATTGGGCCTTATATGAGGGCAGCTTTCAAAGCGAAATATAAAGTCCTTATGAAGCATTGGAACTCACCCTTTCTACCATACAACACCCCGTAGTTCCGACTGTTTGTAAAAGCTAGAAGTTACGATCTTCAACGACAGCGTGAGTGCGAATTCCAGCCAATATCCTCAAAAGTCCTCAGTTTTCAAAAACCATGCCCCCAACTTCCGACCCCGTCGCATTGTTAAGTCGCGAGCTCTTACTTGCGCTCGCCTTGCGACTTTCAAGTCGAAATGTTGGCGGATGTATGATGAGTCTTGCAATATCAAGTCTCTGGAACCCTCAGAGATGACAAGAAGCCCAAGGTTATGGGCTGAAATGTCCCTAATCTGAATGTGAGCTGGGAGCTTGCCGACGGTATCGAGGTAATGTTACTGCGGCTATCAAGCATTATGGAAGGAGCATCTGCCAAAAAACCGGCCTGAACGAGGATCTCCAGTGAATTCTCCGAGCTCCGAGACGCTGCGAGATCAATCGGGCCGTTCACATTCGGAAATTGACATTGACCGCATCCCACCCCTGCATTGAAACCGTGACAATGTCACAAGGAGCATAGTTGAAGTCACATTCAGCCCGCTTTCTGAGATCAATGGTGCAGTACGGACTAGCGGCGAGGTTGAACCGAAAATTAATGGCTTCATTGGCACGACGCTGTGGGAGTCATTACTTCGATCGAAGATATTGTATCTGGGAACTCCTGCCATTCATCATCGGCCGCATTCCATTACTTCAGATACATATCCGTGCAGCCCCGTTTGAACAGCATCGCTGTGTCGGCAAGCAAAGAACTGGAAAACGGGTGTTTCCAGAAGGGAAGTAAAGGTGAGAGAATACGTCATTTGGCGAATCTGGTCCTGATGACAAGATGTCAGTTTAGCAGTCGTTGCGCTTTTTTGGCGCAATATGACGAGCAGCAAGCACCTCAAGTCTGTGTGTTGAAGTAATATGACGCCGTGTGACCTATCGGAGCCGCTACGCACGAGTCTCTCATTTACTGGAGCTGGAAGCAGCGCAGGGAGTACGGGTCCAACATGAAATCTGTGCAAAGGATTTGTTGATACAATCAATGATCGGAGAGCCACAAAATTCAAGCCATCCCACCGTATATGTGTCGACGAAACGACCCCAAGGTGGTATGGGGTAGGGGGTAGCTGTATTTCTAATAGTATTCCGCGCTGTGTGTCATTCGACCGGAAGCTGCAAAGTGGATGTAGAATCAAGCCGGCTTGTTGCAGTAGAAGTGACATCACGATTTGTCTCGAGCGGACATTTGGAGCAGATGATAATGTCCACCAATGGTTTGAGATAAGCAATAAACATAACATATTTGTACTTCTGAGACTGGTTGAACCGCCGTCTCACACGGACAGAGTGACTCGCGCTGACCCGTACTTCCCATCACCTGAAACGCCTAATATTCTTCTTGATAGTGGCCTGATCGTCACTGTTGCTATTAACATCACCAGCCAAGAACACCCCACAGACTACTTTTCACGACTGGATATAGCTACCAGGGGTACTCACGCCAAGATGGTCACGAATAAGTCCGACTTCATGCCCGTCATTAGGCTGGCCTGGAATAAGCGCTATATCAATAGTTCTACTGGGACAACCTCAGCTGGTGAGAACGAATACAGTGGGAGGTACAAAACCTTTGATGGAAACACTCCCCTGGAAAGCATCCGGATTGCTATTCCAAAAGTATATCTAAACAAGTGAGGAGCATGCTCTCAAGTCCCCAACCACAACTCCCTGTCCTCAGCATGATCTAGGGCCGAAGAAGAAGGTCGGGGTTATAGATTGAGCGATGAGAGTTAACTTATGTCTGGTGCCTATCTGCCTTGTTCACTCCTGGAGACGTTACTTGGATTACCGAAAGAGTAGTGTATTGACTCTGGACGACTTGTTCTATCAATTGGCAAATTGAAGTATTGGTAATAGTTCGGAAGGAGCGTTACAGGCTTTCAGGAAGTCTACAGCTTAAAGTCTAAACGACGAAATGGACTTTCACAGTAGGTCTACGGTCAACTTAAACTGCGCAAGTCGCAGACACCTGGCGCCAAACGGGGCGTCATCAAATGAAGCTTACCAGTCTCGCTGTTCTTTCGGTAAGAACACGAAGTTATCAAAATTTGTATATTCATGGTGTTCCCGAAATACTCGACGAGCGGTTTATGTCTGTCGTCCCGACACTGGCTGGGACTGCGTGGAGCAGCGTTCTACGAGGTGTGTGGTCTCGAATATGAAGGATCTCAGGAGCACTCTTTAAAACAATGGAGTGACTGAACAAGCGCCTGATGAATGTGATGTTCGGGAGTTATCCTTACTCATAACTTGGCTGTGAATTACAAATGTTTTGAAAACTTTTGAAAAAGGTATGCAGCCCTCAGTAGGTTGTCGACGACATTTGACTTCCTCGATTTCGTTGTGTCACGGTGAAATACCAATTCACAAGATGTCACCGTATGATGTCTTCCGTTCAACGGAGCTCTGGAAGAGAATTCGGGAACACAAGTTGTTCGGAACCTGTCGAGTCCTCGACGAGGAATTCGAAGCGCGAAAACGCTTAATGACAGTCGAGCTTGCTGTCAGATGCTCTCGATGTAGCCCGACGACTACTCCTGTAACTTATCGCAGTTAGAAACAGTTGTAAAATTTTGTTTTCTTGAACGAGAGAGGAGCGCGGGATGGATGGGGGAGGTACTGCACCCCGCACATGAATTATAAGGTCCAAGGTTTAGTTGACGTATAGAGCACATCAAATTGACCTTGCATGTGGTGGGAGTTCACTCCATTTGTGGCAAACGTGATCGTTCAGTAGACATTAACACTTCTCCTTTTAGGTCTTCGTGCACTCCGCGCGGCACTTTGCTTTCCCAAGAATGCGGAAAGGAAACTTTCACTCTGCCAAACGTCAGCACGAGGGTGGCAGTACCGAGGCTCTGCGATAGCTTGCCCTATCCACAATTACCGCATTTAGATGGTGTCTCGGATTCATGTAGAACCAACGGCCATACCGCTGTGGTCCAGGGCACAATTTGCTCAGAAGCCCTAGCGGTGAGGCTTCTTCTATCCTACACCGACGCTGAGGGGGCACCCTTCTTTCGTTGAGCGAAGGAGTTCTTCACAGCGCACGAAAAAGAAGCCGGGACCGAACGATTTCGAAATGTCCTCCTTTGATGTGCGCTGGCCGGCAGTCCTTCCAACTTCAGCGCGCGGAACTACGACAGAATATGTGAGGAGGGATACATTACTTGTGGGTGCCTTACCATCGGTGTGACACGAAAGTGGGAAAACTAGAAACAGGGTGGCCCCAACCTGACTAGAACGGACGTTGTCCTCGTAACGGGAACTTTGCGGAAAAGTAACGTTGATTTCCAGCTTTCGCCGTGTTCGAAAGATACTATGTTTCTTGTTATTGGATACGGAGTGCGCGTTGGGGGACGTCGACACACAGTATCCGAGCCCGCAGCCCATGTTGAACCAGAGCAAAGAGTAATGCAAGGGAAGAAACTGGCGGCGGGGAGTGAAGGAACACAAATCCACAGCGTTCTCCACCCGCGAAGTAGCCATCTGATACAAGCTAGGAGCAGAATGGTAGATCAGATTGTGAGAACTTTCGCAAGGACGAAATGTGGTTCAGGTTTCGTGGACGTGAGATTACTTGAGGCGCGAGATGGGCCAGCCATTCAGCGCGGACGCGAGCTATTCTCTGTGTTGACAAGATACTATCATGGTATTTCTAATGGCGACCACCCCATAAGAGGAGAAAATCAAAGCGTCGTGATATTGCAAGACTCGTCATTGAAAGACTTTCAAAGCTCCGCCCGGTGTAAATCGGATTCGGAGCACGGCAGAGATATTACTGAACACAAGGACCTCCCACAGCCCCTGTTCCGACCGGAGCGGGTCGGGACCCTACCTATGCAGACCTGCGAATGTATCATGGCGTCAAAAAAACTTACCGAGCGCCTTTTTCTTCCCCCATAATGCAATGACGTGGGCAGGTAGGCACGACGACTTCGACTTTGTATTTGTGCTGGATGGAAGAAGCGGGGCATGAGGCACAGCCTCTTCACTTATGTGCCAGGCCCTGATCGAGACTAGAGCTCGGCGGAGTGCGCGGTGTGGCTGGATAGTGAGAAGAGATGGGTCGTATGATGCGATACAGGGAGAGGAAATGGCTAAAGGTGGAGAGGGGAAGGGACAGCTGGTCGTCGTGTGGTGTCGTGAGGCGACATGAGCCAGAGAATATGCGCGACATGTGGCGTAGTTAAGATTGGCAGAACCAGTGGTGTGCGATGCGATGCGGGGAATACGGATCGTTCGAGGTTGTGACGGTGAGTGAGTGCGGTTCATGATCGGCATGTGGTGATGCAACCAGCAATGCAAGCTATTTGTGATTCATTACGTCGCTGGAGAGCGACATGGCATATGGAGACGGATGTGGTATCGGGGGTGCGGGTCGTTTGATTAGCTCGAGGGGCTGTTAACTGGGGAGAGTGATGTGTCGTGGTGATCATAATGGAGATCCGCCGGAAAGCTCTGGAAGGGCAACAAACCGTGCGGTATGGCAATATATTTAATCTAGAACGGACGTTCACGATATGCAGTAGATTTCCGATGTAGTTAGATAAGGTTGGATGCGGGGCGGAACTGCGATCGGGTCTACAAAAATTGTATGTGGAGGGCAATATTCCTACGGTTGGAATTACACACATTGCGTTACTGCACGCAGTACAAGTGGGCCATAGACTTCCACAGCACGTAGCTGATCAGCTAGTGCGACTTGGCCAAACTTTCGACAACTATGGAGCGGAGACGGCTATTACTAGACCTCGACGTCCCCTTGGTAGAATTCCAAAGTTACTAATTATTGACCTAGATCTCCGTCATGAGGAGGCAAGGGTCTAATAATACTAGACCCGGACATTCATCTGTTGGAATTCTGGGTGTAGTGTCACTAGACCTCGACCTGCGAAATGTGAATTAATCTATAGTCAATACCAGAGTTTTTACTGCACGTGGAAGAATTCCGCGTGTATTTCCAGAAGCACTTATGTCCTCGTCGCCAAGGCCAAAAATCCAACAAATCGTAAAATTTCACTTTTGCTTGTCGTCTAGATACATATATATCTTTCCAGTTCCCTCTTTAGCGCCATAATCATGCAGCTCAAATGGCACGCCAAGAACACCTGCATAGAGTAGATGAATGGGGTTGTTCATGCAGAGTTAGAGCTCTCAAATACGATCTGGTTGGTTGGACCAATGATCTTACAAGGATTCGTACAAATGAAGCCACTTCTCTCCACTGTCACCTCAACACTAGTCCACACTGTGCTTTTGCTCACATCGACCGGTCCAGATGCATCTTGGCTTGTCCTCTTCATGACGTCATGAATTTCTTCCTGCAAAGGGACGGCGAGGTCATTGTTCGCGCCCCATTCGGAAATCCCTGCCTGATTTCCCAACTGGTCAGAGCTCGATGGACCGATCTGGATTCCTATTTGAGCGGCATTATCCTGACTATTTCGTCCTCCCATCTTCTCCAGTCGCACGGAAACGACCTCGACACTGTCGGCAAGATCCCTGCTACTGTGTGTACGACACCACCCTACTCCAGTTCTGGGGGGTGTGCCCAAGCTGGTGTTCAGAATTAGAATCGTCGGCTTTGGCAGCCGACAGAGCTGGGCTATCGGGATAACGGCTATATTGCCGCGACCACGTTCCAAGCGGTAGTGCGGTTAGGGTAATGAGAGGTCACTCGGCCGTGCTAGGCACACAAGAAGTGAAGGGAATTTCCACCTGGGTACGATTTAAGCGCCAGCCACGGACTGTAACGGTCCCCAAAACGACTAGGAACTATAGGGGGGGATAACAGAATCGCTCTTGCTCTTGCTCTGTAATGCGTTGTTATTCACAATCGCTGTGGGATGTGCAACAGAGTCGCGTGTGAGAATTCATAACCAGAATCCTCAGTGTTCACGCCTGCTGAGAAACGTCTGTGTTTCCGTGAATCGATGCGGACTTCGCCTGAGTGCAGTACAAGGTCTGGTAATGTACGTGGTTTACAACACATTTTCCAGCTCCAAGTTTAGTATTACTAGACGCGGACCTCCGCCAAGTCAGAGTGCGGTTCCAGTCTTACTGCACTCGGACGCCCAGGAGGTGGACATTCGGGTGTGGTATTACTAAGCTTGGACTTCCAACATGTAGACTTCCAGATCCAGTATTGGTACGATCAGATATCCATCAAGTGGATGTCCACATCTAGTTATACTAGACCTCGAACTGCGCTTTTCGAAAATCCTGGCCTATTATTACTAACTGATACACGACGGCTCGTCGAAGTTCAGGATGCAGTTATACTGCGCAGCGTACTACAGCGTGTCGGAGTACATCCCTAGATTTATTGTATTACAACTGCACTTTTTGCGGCTCAGAATGCAGTAGTACTACGCTTCGCACTGAGTGAAACAAAGACGAACGTTCACTGCGCACGGTAAACGTCCATTCAAGTTCCAATACAGTTTCCTACTGCTACATGATTATTCCTTGTAGGGTATCTGGACGGACCTACTTTTCCACCATCATGCCCGACCATTATCCCTACTTCCCTGCCCTCCCCACCACGAATGACCCATATTCTCTGCATTGCACCGGACACCACGCGTCTCGACACTCTCTGCTAAGGACACACATCCGGACCGCCATCCCTTCCAGTCTGTACGTGACACTCCACCACCACCCGCACTCCCTCAACATCCCGACCTCCACCAAGACGCACTCATCGCATCACATTGCACACAACACGTGTCGACGCTCCCCAACGACGCCTCCCGTAACACCCACCTACATTTCCGGTATGCATACCTTACCGCACCATCACGCGCAGTGCTCCTACTCTCTCCACCTCGAGCAGCCCGCACTCCCCGCATCGCATTGCAAACCACACGTCTTGCCGCCCTCCAAGGACACCCGGCATCCCAACGAACCACAGCTTGGATCCGGTACTCGGACGGGTCCGACGAGGCTATGGATCACGACCAAACTCTCCACGCCCGTGAGAGCAGCGTTTGAGTACGCCCTGCTTATCTGTACACGCTGTTACATCACAATGAGAACCGGTCCTTAATACCTTCTGTTGACGACAAATTACCATTCCAAATTTGACGAGGTGGCGTCGCGCGTCGCTGTCGTTTAACTACGGCCTGTGGCATGGTCTGGCGTTCCATGGTTTCGCCGGCGTGCCTTGGAACTACCCTAGACCGTACGAAATTTTGAAACTCTTCAGATCACTGATACTACAGCATCACTGCTTCGCGATTCCCGCCTCTCGTTGTAGTACCCGTCAGCGAATGCATGATATTCTCTTTTCAACACAGCGAATAGCATGCGCATGGGTCATGGCAGGTCCCTTCTTCCACCTTCACCAGTTCCGCGTGCAGGAGACATGTACTCAGCTTCGTGAACGCGGGAGTATTGGCGAGTCCATCTCCCACTTTATACTTAAGGAAAACGAGAAGACAGCTCCACCCGTGTAAAACGTCCTACCTCTCCGTCCTCCAGCTCCCCACGTCACCCTTTTCCCTTGGAGCCATCTTTGCCAGCGCTCAATATGCGCTACAAATATCGGCACTGCATCTACTCGTCTTCCCACGCGTACTCCCTTTGCATAAATGATGAAAGTGTCCCTTCCGAACACACTGGCCGGCCAGGCTTGTTTCCACTTCTCCGCAAGGTTCACCCGCCCTGGAATATCCTCTCCACAATGAATAGAACGACCCTTCTGGTGAGGGTCGGGCGCCTCTGCTCCTCTTGCTCCTATTCCTAAGTCGCACTAATGCAGAACGAACCACAAGGAAGACCAACCTCCTCACCCAACCTATCGCAGTATCTGTTTGTGAAATAGAGAGTACTGCCTGCCCGCGCACGGTTCATGAGATCATCTCTATGCTGAGGGATCCCCACTTCTCTCTCGCGCTCTTTGGAAACCGGATTCCCTCCTCAGAAGAGTAGTGCCCCCTAACACTCGCTGTTCGCAAGAGGGAGCTTCACCATCATAGATGCTCCGCAATTTGTGTACTGGACCATAGCAGTACATCCTTTGGAACTGCCTACTTCCAGGACCCTCTCCAAATCCTGCCAATGCTAGTAGCGCAAACTGACACATACGCTTCCTACTTCCGCCCTTGCGGTGACCCCACTGCAGCGCGACAGGCATCTCTTCGCGCATCCTCTGCAGGCTGACGTGCACCGACGAGTATATCAAGACCTTCAGGAAGAAGTCATGCATAGCGACCTCGGGGGTGTCATCTGGGACACCTGGACGTTGCGGACGTACTTGTCTGTAGGTCGCTTACAGATCTATACGGATAAATCCGCCACTACACCTAAGAACAGCGCTCTCGTTGCCTATCTGTCGCATCTCACTCTCCTCACTTTCACTGTCGCTTTCCTTCCACGCTGCATAATCTCCCGGCAGACTATGGCTGCCCAACTTCCGGTCGAGCGTTTCCCGTAGTGGGCAACGGAGACTCCGACGTCCTTCCGCCTTCTCTGACTACTCGCATGCAAGAGACCGAACCCTCCATACTAAGTTGCACCCTGTACTCTCTGCTATCGCCTCAGTATGAAAAAGCCCTAGTAGGCTGCACATGCTCAGATGCATACCATTGTCTCTGGAAACGTCACACAGTCTTTGCCAGCTACTGTCGCAGCATACCCGACGTGAAGGACATCGTGCAGACTCCATCAGGCACAAATACCAGCGAACCTTGCCACCGTTGCGAAGTACCTTCAAAAGTCCTCACTTTGCTTCCTTCATTCCCGCTGAGTACCACGCAGTCCACCATCAGTCTGCGCAGAAAATTGGCCGACCTCGACGCCGACGCCGCTGCTAATGCACTTCCGGGCAGGCCGGATCAGTCACGAGCTGCCACCCCACAGGCGCAACAAACCGTTGCCGCCTCCTCTCTGCGGAAGTTGCCATCATTTCTGAAAACATGGCCCCTATTTCCGTCCAGTTTTCCTCCCGACCTGCACTCCATTTTCGGTTTCGACGAGCGGCACAACTTCCACCTCGGCATTTCCAAGCTAATCCAGACCTGCATATTTCTTACGCTCGACTTCCTCGCCGTATTTCCGGCGCGAGCTTCCGCCAGTAACACTCGGAAGCAGCTCAGAACCATCCGCACTGCTCTCTTTCGCGGATTCAAGACAGTTCTAGCTGCCATTCAGAGGGACTTCTACGTTCTTGGCATACACATCAACTTTTCCGCCTCCAAAAGAGGCAATCGCTTCAATGAGCTCTGCACAAATGAAGGAGTCCGCGGCATGCTGGAAGTCGAACACTACAAGTCCGTTGACGCGGTCTTTCCATGATCGCAGGATTCATAGACCGTTGCTGTGATGAAGCTGATATTGCGCCCTTCGTATCTATTTGCGCTCACTACTCAAACACACCAATACCCAGCTCGAGGAACGGATTAGAGAAGCACTGGAGCTTCGCCAAGGTTCATGACCTCGACGATCGTGTAAGTAAGTTTAAAGGCTCCACGCTTCAGATCCTGGGGGACCACCACCCGACCAGGCTCAAGACTCTCAAGTTTCATCTCCTCAACCACCTTTCAGATCACATCCGCAACTTTGGAGGCCTACAACATCTTGACGCTGGTGGTCACGAACACGCTAACACTGCATTTAATCAAGACTACGGCCGCACCTCCAAAAGAATGCCAACAGCCATGGACGAAACCGTCCGCCGAATCTAGCTTTCTGAAAACCATGCTGTCGTTCGAACGCACCTCGGCTCCGTCTCCCCATCATGTCTTCTCACAACCATGCACAGGAACCGAAACGACAGGCACGGGGCGCGTCTTGTCAGGGAAGGCTTCTGAATGTACCTCCGCGAACTGGCTATCTCGAGAACCCTTGCCATGCCGCATCTCGGAAACGAAGAAGGGCGTCTCACCGCACCGATGCTTTAATTACTACGTGGAGAAGCTCCTGACGTCCGCATCGATCTTCTTGTCCAGTTTGGTGACCAGGGCACCATTGTGCCGCTGGACCTCGTCTCTCCCGAGCTTCTCCAGCACAATCCAATACACACATGTGTCGCTCTCCAAATTATTATCGTCACAAGTGGTAACAATCTCGGCTGGTTATGTCTCTCCGTCAACGACTATGATCCCAACCTGAGTATCATCCAACTAGAGGCAATGCCGACACATGTCATTCAGCGTGTTCATGCAAATAGCAGGTTTGGTGCGACGAAATGGCAGCGATTCGGCTTCGTGCTCTTGGCCGCCGACTACGAGGAACACACAGACACCGTATGGGTAGCCTCAGTTCTGTCTCTCTTCCGTATCGATGATCGTGAATCACTGTAGCCTACCAAGTATGCCGTCATTCGTTACATGGATTCTATGTCTCCAATCGACGTTGTTGATTACACTCTGCAATGCGTCTGCTTGCGGTTGTCAACAGCTGAGAATGTGAATCGCGCAGAACCTCCTGTCCTACTCCCAGAGATGTAGCGACGTGGTCATACAGCTCCTACTATTCTTGGGTCTGCCCTCTGCAAGGTCTCTGCTATCATTGGGGCAGCTCACGTGGTGCGTTCAAATTTTCACATCACCCCTTTCACTCCTCAGCCCCTCTGTCTCTGCCATCGCTTCTACATAAGCACGTCCTACAGAGACACTGGTGCACGGCCACTCCTTCCTGAACACACCCCTCCAACGAACGCGCCATTCTCTCTGTCCTACAAGTAAACATACCAGAAAACTACAATCCGTTTAGGGGGCTACCAACTTATAAGTACGGTTTCCATCCTTCTCTCTCTTCTTTGTGTAGACAGTTATCTGTTCTCTGCTCCAGCAACAGTGCGCGGCGAAGAATACTGAGTTGTGGCCAAAATTCGTGATAGGCAACACCCGCCATGGCAAAGTTCATACGGTCCCTCGCTTGACTCTGGACGTGCAACGTAGCAATCGACGATACCGCCAAGTATATTGGAGATGGTGTCTGAAAATGACGTCTTCCGTGCCTCCACATTAAATCTGTTCTCTACACCCACCTTTACCACTTTTATCGATACTCCAGGGTCGCTTGCTCGGAAAGTCTCGCCATCCTCTTCACCAGACAGTTCGATTCCCTCTTTCACCGACTAGCACAACGCGCCCTCGACCGTAGAACCGTACCGAAACATCTAGTGCGGAACAGTGTGACACGAAACGCTGCAAACGCTGCATGGTATCTGCGCGGTTGCCAAGGGCAGGTACTTGGAAAACGTCAGGCCGTAAGTGCGTTGGCGCTGGCCGCCATGGCTCTTAGCATGCCTCAGGCAGGATACCACTTTTGCCAGGCAGGCTTCCAGCCGTGCGAGTGGCATGATGGACCCGTACGCGGACGTCCCACCCTATCAAGCCTAGTACCGTCGGAACCAGTAAAGGACATGTATATCCCCGAAGAGCTTCCAAAGTGGACGTCACCCTCCTCCAGATCACGCACCTCCTTCTATTTAGAGTAATCACCATATGCTAGATCCTCGACCTTGCTGTGTCGCCACGATGAAAAATGTGTAGTTCCGTGCTGCCCTTCTGAACTTATCAGCCTCACCCACGCCTGAAGTGTCTGAGATGAGTTCTCCGTCCGCTCGCTGTCTGATGAGAACGTGGTTTTCAGTGACATCAAGATGAAATACTCAACACATTTGAACTGCTTATCCCTAGCGTTTCGCTTCAGAGCGCTAACCACGTCAGAAGTTGGCTGCGTCATCCTTGCACATCGAGCATAGTCTGTTGAGACAGCCTACTCACACTCGCGGCGGTATTCGGCGTCCAAAAACAATGATAACCACTGCCAGGCGCCAAGTTCTACACGCATCAATCCAACCTGGGCCGTCGCTACATAATAGTAGGATCGCGTATAGCACTCCTTTCGATTGGCAAGAATTATCCGTGGAATCGGCACGACACTCTCCGGGCCGTTTGCGGAAAGCTCCGCCCCCACGGACACCTCACTGCGACCCGCCCAGTCCCAGACGGGAATAGAAGTTTTTGGATCTAGCTCAGCAGTTTCGTGGTGGAAATATTGCAGAACGTACTTCTCGATGGTCTTGGCAACACCATTTTGCTTTGCCGCCACTCGTGTCGTTCCCTTGCTAACCCGACGACCCCTAGTTGCGGCACGGAGTGCGGCCTGCCGGGTGCCACTAGAAATCCTGCGAGGCGCGGGTACGCTCTCGTTCTCCTGCTTGACATCCTTGGACTGGGCTTTTAGTCGCAAGAATTCGGGAAGGGTTGCCTCAGTCGTGACCCGCATCTCGAGAAGCTCTCTATCAGCCCGCCGTAGCTTCTCATTGTAGTCGTTGATGCTTGTGTTGATGCCAGCAATCTCTTGCTCCTGCGCCCTGACATTGTTGCTCTGTTCGGCAAGCCTCGTCTGTAGCTCTCCTATCTGCTTACGCGAGATCGATTGTGAACGTGCTACAGCAAAAGTCTCAACCCTTGTGCGGGACGGCGTGAGCAGAGGTACAGGCCAAGAGGGTCTCACCCCAGACGCACCAGTAGGATGCAGGGTCGCACGATGTGTTTTTTCTGCTCTGTAGCGGATGTGCAAACCTACAGCGACGGCGTTGCCGTGTGTCCCGACGCGCGGGGCAGACGCAATTTCGGGGCGGACGGTGCAGCTAGCCACATTCAGGCTGCGGTAAGATTGAAGAGACGACGGACAAGCACGCATCTGGTTTGCACCACGCCCTGGTGGAGCTCCCAGCGTTACACTAGCGCGGTGAGTCACCAGGACAGCGACACTTTCGGGTTGTTCACCTTCCGGACCAAACAGAGACGGTGGCGGCGTCGTCTGGGGCTGCACGACCCCCGCGAACCTGCCTGCCGGGTGCCGCTGAGTTGCATAAACCTAGCGTCTCAATACAGTCGTAGCAACAGGCGTAGCCGGAGCATTATCTTCACCCTTCCGCTGCCCGTGGATAAGCTCGCGAGATCTTCTCTTCGTAACAGCCCGTCTCGTGCTTTTGGCCGGCCAAAACATCGATGTAGAGCTGCACCACACATAGGACAGGACAGACGGAGGCGTAGTGAGAAGAATGAGTCCGAAAACTACGTCGCAGTTGTTGCGAGCTGAGCGTTGTATGTCCCAGCTAGTCGCTACCCCTGATATTGCGACCCTTGCAAAGTCATGCACACGCGGACAGTGCCTGCGAAAGTTTGCAGCATTATAAGCGTCGGCGGCAGGACTGGAAGCAGAAGCTGACGGTCTGCAAATGGGCATCATAGAAAGGAACGAGGATTCATACTTGGATGGTGTCACTAAGGACAGGGATTGGGCTCCGCACATGTGAAGATGCATGGGCAGGTGGATATTATTTTTCATACTAAATTTCGCACATCCATCTGCTCATGTGTTTTGACATGAGTACATCTCAGCCCATGTCACTAGTGACAAAACCCCCGCACCCTAAATAATGTACTTGTTTTTCTGAGTTTCGTGAAAAGGGTGCCACTGGTCATGACTGCTGTTATGGGACAGACATGTGACCGTGTGTGAACATATCGTGCTTCTGGCAGCTGTCCTCCATGTTGGCGATGCAAATGACACACTCCTGCTCCAACAGAACGACAACTCATACCTTAGTGATACCGATATATCAACGCGGTCTCCCCTGCTTACGTTGCTTTGTCCTCGCCTCTCCTCCCTCTATTTCTACCCATGTGAGTTTCCCTGCCTCGCTTGCGACGCTCTGCTCCTTCTGCACTACATCAGCATCATTCCTCGGCTCCTTATCATCTTTGATTCCTCACCAGAATGTAACCATACCATCGAATGAACTCAACAGGACCGCGGCAGCCAGCGTGTGTTTGCCTGCCTCCATTGCCGTTCTCTCCTCATCCGAGGTCAACGCGAAAGTTGACGTCATGAAATTCCACATGTCGACCTTCCTGAAATATTTCCTCCCCGCAGACGACGAGGGGCCAACGGCGAGGAAATAAATCGCAGTGGTGAAGAGCAAGCAGCGCAAGCCTGACAGCGACCTCCACGCTTCTATTGGGAGGGACGACTCGTTCTATCGCGAGCTGGGCATCCAGCAGATGAAGCAAGTAGTGCGCGCAACGTTGTCAATTGTGCTGGTAACCCGAAAAGACAAGGGGATTGGGGAAATCGTGGATGTGGGGCTTGCGCGTAAGAATTAGGGGCTGTCCGGGAATGTCTCCACCGAGTTCAGTACCTCGAAGGGCCGCAA
The DNA here is from genome assembly GCA_032356245.1 of Endocladia muricata. Classification (NCBI taxonomy): domain Eukaryota; phylum Rhodophyta; class Florideophyceae; order Gigartinales; family Endocladiaceae; genus Endocladia; species Endocladia muricata. The sequence goes on along the minus strand of JAUKWC010062272.1, from coordinate 40,901 downwards.
GGGTTGGGAATTAGTTCTGCCAGGAACCTACTCTGCTGGCCGCCTCAAAACCTTCGAGATTCTCAAGTTCTTCCTTGCGATCAACGTGTGCAACTCGAGGTGCGGCAGCAGACGTGTATTCACTTTGAAGAAGATAAATCAAAGCGGAAATTGTCTCGCGTTTGCTGTACAACTGCTGACTCGGGCTTGGATGAAGCTGGCGATGGCAGTGAGAGTTCAGCGTGGCGGGGCATTTATCCGACCCTATGTTCTGTTTCGCCCGCGCTTTCAACACATTGTGTCATTGAAGTCACGCGCTGATTGCTTTGCACCCATCCCGCTGGAGACCACGCTACAAGGGAATGAGGTAGCAAGTGTAGGGGAGAGTACGAGCAGTATGGTAGCATCGGGCCGCATTGCGGAGAAGCATCCGGCGATGAGGGCTGTTCTCAGTCTGTTCCTGTCAAGCGTGTATGCCATCGTTACAAGGGAAACTTTGTAAGATGTCAGGCACTGCAGCAATTGGCTGTATGCGGACCATTTTGGGTCGCGCGCTGACCACTTTCCAAGGGTCTTTCCCGACTGGAGAGTGGACACCCGGGACGCCTTGGGGCAGCAACCTGAAATGCCTGAAGATGATTCCGGGTGTTCAGAGGTTATCGAGGTGGACTCGAAGCTGTCGGATGCCGATTCGGAAGGGAAAAGACCGCGTCTTTGTGGGTGGGCGACCCTGTCAAGCAGCACGTTCAGAGTAGGACTAACAGCGCAGCCTCCTCATTCTTTGTCTTCCGGGCTGAAAGGGGAGATGGAGCTGGACCGGCAGGGTAGCTATGAAGAAGGCGGGGACGTTCTGGCGCGTAGTCCTAGGCTGCGACCTAGTGCGCATTTCCGGTCCACTCTCACCCCCTTGATGCCGGAACGGAAAGACCCCCTCCGTGAAGCACGAGAACCACCCGCCGACATTAGCCCGTCTCCACCATCGAGAGAGGTATCGGGAATGTCGCTCGCCGAGGAGAACCCCTTGCCTGCCCTTCCTGCGGAGTTGCCCGGCCTGACGAGGTCCAACTGCCGTGTCCGTAGCTGCACTTTCTACGACCTTTTCATTCATCACGCTGACGACTCGGGTGAATGCCAGGTCGGTAAATTTCAGCTCCTCTTGTCGGACCCTCCTTCCAAAACCAGAAGCGAGCGGGGCGCGGACTACTCTTCCCATGATGTCCTCACCCACAAAGACATGCAAGCTTTCATCCCAATATTCGACGCACTGCTCTCCATAAAAGGCCCCTGAATCATTTTCTGTTGTGGTCTACAATTCGGCATGTAACTTTCGCGCCTCAACCGTTACAGCCGAGAGGTGTACGACGAAGGGAGTGACGGGGCCCGTCCGTGGAGGGAGTGGCGGCAGAAGGACTGCATACTTAACGTGCAGGACCAGTCGATGGTCCCCGTCCGAGCTCGAGGTCATTACACGCAAAACCCGGGTGTGTAAAGTTGTGCTTACGCCTCAGCCAGGCAATGTATTGTTCACTTCTGGCGGAGGAATGTGCCGGTTGATGTGCAGTTCGCACGGGTATGCTACCAGAGGAACGGTTATATGCAGTCTTCGCACGCGGCGTGGATGAATAGTATCGATGAAATCCAATCGCTGGAGCTCGGCGACGTAGTGAGAAAAGATGATGAAGTTGGTCGCATAAAGATGCTGCGACCTGCGCAGAGCGGCATCTAGCGTATGAGCGAGCTAGTGTTGCAGTAATCGAAACCGGGGAACCTTGTCGTGGACCTGTTCAGGGGTACTTGCGCGACTGCGAAACCATGCCTAGGGCTTCTGAGACACCGCCGTCTTGTACGGTGCGACGGAGATGACGATTGCATCGGTCGACCTCAACCGAGCTTTGTGAAGGCGTATTCAGATAGCCTTGTGAGCACCACGTGCGACATTTGGGGCTCTCCGTGGGATGTGGAGCTTGCCAAAAGGCACTTGGCCGTCGTGAAATGGAAACTTTCTGCCAAGAGGGGGAACAGCCGTGCGGATGCTCCTGCTGGGTGTCCCCGGTATCAATGTCTAACGGACTACATAGCCCGGTTTATTGCGAACAACGCCGGGGATCCCATCCTTTTTCTGCGCTATTCACATGCATCTGTGGGCAGCGAACCGGCAAAGTACCACACCCTGCTGGACACACAGAACCCGCTAACATCACGGGCGGTTAAAACGAAGGCGAGGCGTGTGGTGATGCGTCCGTCGATGGGGAAGTGCGAAGGTGTGCGCCTCGGAGTGTTTGGGGACCGGGTCTTCGCAAAACGAGAGACGATCATCCCTTTTTCTGGGACATTCCTGTGTACAGACTTGCGTGAGTGCACGCAGCAGAAGACGAAGTTCTACGGAGGTGGAATTTTGGGTGAAGGCAAAGAACCTTTAAAACGTGTACTCCTTCTCGTGGGAAGACGGGCGGAGTCCCGTGACGGTCCACGACATAAGGTGTAGATTATATTGGCACTATTTTGTGTAGCTAGGTATGTGATTGACGCTCCTTACTTGCCCGGGGATGAGGAAAAGCGAAATGACGGTACTTCTAGAGCGAGAGACACAAACGTGCAGTTTTACGAGGATCGAGCGGCAATGTCGCAGAGAGCTCTACGGAGACTGAGGATCGTTACGATGCGTGCGACCCACGAATATCTGAAGGATGAGGAGCTGTTCATGAAATACGGCGATAAATTCTGATTATAAGTACCTGGTATGTCTGTCTTTCCGGGAATGGATGCAGACGTTCACCGGGTACAGTAGTGTGGTAACCCTTCCAGTCGTACTACGAGTTTCGGAATGCTATGGAATGCTGTCTTCGGAGGTATTCTAAAACGTGGAGGTCCCGTATTACGGCGGTTTCTGACATTGACACAGACTTCGAAAAAAAGATTATTTTGAACCGCCGCGTCTAGTGCACGCTCGCATCCAGTAGGCGCAGTTCCCTTCCCACTGAGACATCCAACTCCTACTGCCAATTCTGCAGTACACTACAGTTCCGCATCTCACCTTACGGACCTCAATGTCACGTGATGATCTACTGCTTGCCTCACGTGGATAAGCTTACTGTGGACCCTTCATTCTCTTAATTGCCTTCCCATGGGTTTTGGGCGACTGCTCTGAAGACCGATACGCGCAATATGGGCAATTTGCGGCTCTGGAAAGCTGAGTACTAAGCTCGCTGATCGTCGGCTGCACTGTGTCACTCAGAATATTGCCGATGTTATATGGAAAGAGATGGTGTGCAAAACTCTGCGCTGATATCTGGGACAGTATTGTAAATACATTGTAACACTGACAAGGACTGACGTGTAATCCGCGTATGACGTGGCAGATTGCACGAGTGCTGCCGGACGGTGTCATTCTAGTGCGTGCAGAATAAAAGACGTCTAACTATATTGCGGGACTCAAATGTAGCGGTTCTATAATTTGCATTGCGCTCGTGTAGGAGAGCCTGCTTTGTGCGTCGACCGGTCACTGGTTGAAAATCCGCGCACGAATCCATACATCTGGCACCACGTGGTTTGCTCCGAAGTGTTTTCAAATGCAGCGAAAGGCTGACGCATACAATAGAGTCGGCATCATTTCACACGGAATAACTTTCTTCCTACGCTGTACAGCCACCTATCCTTAGGAGCAGGTGGCGAGAACAAACGCCGACACCTCACTCCACCCTTCCTGTTGCCGTGCTACAGTTGACCTGTGCACACCGGGAGGCACAACCTCCTTGTGGTGAATAGATCTTACACGTATCACACGCAGCATAGAAACATACTAAACCTCTCATCCCCGTCAGAGAGTGGTTCTGAACGTATATTTCGTCGCATTGAAAAGAAAATAAATTTTAAGGTCGGTTGGGTGTCACTAATGACAGGGGTTGAGACCTGTGCAGGTGAGAATACATGGGGAGAGGGACGTTATTCATGAGATAAAATTTCGCACACCCTTCTGCTCATGTGTACTCACCTGCGTAGATCTCAGCCCCTGTCACTAGTGACACCCCCCTAGTCTAAATTTTCATTACTTCTGGAACCCCTTTTTCACGCTATAGCGGCCCCAAATTTGCCCACTTTTCTCGGCGACCATTTCTGCGGCTGAGTAAAAGTCTTTCTCAGCCACAATAGTGTGGCCTGCTCGCAGGAACTGCTTATCGACGTGGTATAAAGTGTTCAAGTTTGTTCTACTTCACGCTATCGAGCCACTTCATCGTGTAGCCACCAAATCTCCCTCACTACTTGTCGGAACGGCAATGAAATGCTCGGGGTCATCGGAGCGGAAACCATCATCTGTAGGACTAACCTCCTCCGCCCTACTATTCCCATCCGCGTCGTCCGCACTGTCCGACTCCTCAGCTCTTTCATCATTCCTACGACTTGCATGGGCCATCTCACTGGCCAGGAACTGCGGTAAACTTCTCAGTGCGTAGAACACATCGTCCGTCACACCTTTCTCTTCTTGCCTACAGTACCCATGGTACCGTAATGACAACCCATCCCCAATGCGGTCCTTCTATCCAGCCCCGGCGTGCGTGAGATGCCCGGGCCCGAAAAATTTAGAGTTGGGCGGCAAAATGATCTTCTTTATCTTGATGACCACCGACACGGTCACCTCCTCGGCCTCCCCCCGCTTCTGCAAACGCGTGTGGTTGGTCACAAACCCACAACGGAAAGCCCGCTGCCCCGCTCATGATTGCAAAAAAACCCAGTGTCTCCTCTTCCAATATTTCGTCAAATTCATCGTGCGGCGCTTGCCGCAGGCAGCCCTTCCGAGTAGCCGAGAACCGGCGCCCTGTATCAGGTATGAGCAGATTCCTCCCGGATGCCTTCATCAGATGGACGTAGGCGATAAGTTGAGCTACCCACGCGTCCAGCTACCCACGCCTTCGTGAAGCCCAGTCCCAGTCCCGCCTCGATTCGCAAGCTTCCATTCACAGGCCCCATACACTACAGTAGCAGGCCATTCCCGGCCCCCCGTTCGCTGCGTTCGCCTCGTCTTCCCCCTCGTTCATAATCGGGTTCCACCCGGTCTCATTTGGCCTCTGTCCCAGTGCATTCCCCTTGCTGAATGTGCTTGCAATGAACGAAAACCACTTTTCAATGGAGGGACGCTTCTACTTGGGCGGCAACACCACGGTCTGGATGCTTCCGCGCGGAATGCTGCTGCAGTCATCGAAATTCTCGAGGCACGTGTATCCAAGGTGCTGACGCTCACATTATCGCTTCCCAAAGTAAGCATATCCTCGGCCATAACCCTCACACCCGTCTGCTCCGCTCCTTCGAAAGCGTGTCGAAGGCCGGTTCGGCTTCCAGATGTCCAGACCGACATCAACAGCCTCGAGCTTGGTCAAATACACATAGTTCCCCATAACGAACTGAAGCCGATGCATGCCCACGACGTCCTTGATGGAGACGTGCAACTGCGCCCGGTGCTCAATGGGCATGTGGACGGGAAGCAGCGAGAGCACGGGGTGCGGGTCTTTCGCGATGTACATCCCCAACATCTGCTCATCGTGATCTGGCGGGCTGGCGTATGCTAGATTTTCCGAGGTGTCCGGTGGTTTTTCAAACAACAGGATCGTGTCTGTAGTACCGACCGGCGGCTGGTCTGGAATCTCAACTTCGCACATCTGCGTGGAACCTTCACGTTGGCGCGTGCTCTCCTGCGCCGCCTTGGTCTTCTCAGCCTTCACTACGACCTGTCACCTCAACTGCTCCACTGCCCTTTTGACTCCTCCTCACTTCCCCGACCGCACAACCTCCACAAGTCGAGGCGTTGACCCTGAGAAGGGTGCAGCCGTTGTCTCCCTGAGAAGGGCTTCTGTGGCGGGCAGCACTGTTGGGGTCTTCCGCCTTGGGGCTGCAAACTTCAGTCCAGCCGCGTGGGAAAGAGAAGCACGTCGGGCAGAGCGCTGTGTAGAAGGTACAGCCGCTGAGGTCGTCACGCGAGGCGGGGCGGTGTGCTTAACGGGCCCGGGAGCAAAGTGCTCAGTTACGTTGTTTGCGAAGCGCGTATCGCAGGCCTTGTTCCGCTTCTCCAGATCTTCTGCAGAGTCATTGTCTCTCTTGGAGAAGAGGCACATCTGTTTCGGATAGAGCTCTTCGACGGAAATTCTGAGGAGTTTCGAATGAGCACTCTTAGGCTCCAGAAAGTTGTCATGACTCAGGCCCTTCGCCTTGCCATACTTCCAGTACAAATCCAGGGAGATTTGGATAAGCTGGCGCCTGCACGCGTAGAAAGCTTCAGATAGAGACTTTCCTTCGCGATCCGCGTTGTTCATGAGCCGCGACGCGGAAATTATGAATAGATCCACGGCTTGACGGCACTCTGACCATTGATGCTCGTCACCAAGGTGAATGATTCCAAGCTTCGTGGAGGTCGAAGTTTCGAAGGTCAGGTCGCTCAGCACATTTACGAGGCCTACGTTTCGAAGGAAAATGTTCGCTACGCGTATGTAGCGATAGTATGTAGATAAGTCGGCTGCTGGCAGCAGAATAGCCTTGGTCATTTCTTCTCCAGCTCCCTTCTGGCTCAACGCCAGTGGGTCCATGTCGTCTGCCACGGCGAGAGCCTACTTGAAGTGGGTGATATTCATGAGTTAGCGGGGGAATCACTTGTAGATGCGGACCGGTCCGGCGGACGTGCTCTGCTGGGACGTGCAGGATATGATTTCCGTATCCACCATGTCCCATCCATCCTCTCGGCGGAAACGACCCACGCGGAGGCGCTCGCGAGCCCGTGCCGTGCCGTCCTTTCCCTCTTTCAGGCTGAAGACAGCTTGATGGATGCTAGGGCCGTCCACCATAGCATACTTCACATATTTGCGCAAAAGCGTGCAGTCCTTGATGGTCTTCTCTGTGTTATCCAGTAGCGAGGTATTGTCGTCCCGTTGCAAGGTGTCCATCATGACGTCAAGATCGTACTTGTAGCCGTGCTAAATCATGTTGGGCCCGAGGATGTCGATGATGACGTCCGTGCTTTCGCGAAGAACATATTGGTGCTTTAAGGTCTGCGCAATATACACTTCGGCCTCGGTAGACTCACAGCAGGCCGTTAAGAGAGTGCAACACGACACCGGCTGCTACTCGACCTCCACGGCAGCCACATTGGATTCCTCACCGTCCGGAGTCTCTGCTGCTCGGCAGCAGTCGGACGATGGGCGCGCCTGGCCTGAAGCGTCCGGGCGTAGGCGTTTGCGTGGTGGTGATTCCGATGAGGAGGGCTGCACGCCCATTTCGGCCCAGAACTTCTCCCCCGTCACCACCAATTGCAATTTCGGCTGCGGTTGTAAGCCTGGCTGGAGCTCCATAGCGAGCATCACCGAGTGGCGGGGGGAGGTCGTCATGGGAAATTTTCCTGTCATTTCTGAAGTACGACACTTGCAAAAAATGACCAACAATGAGAATAATGGAGCAGGGATTTTATAAAGGGAAGGCGGAGAAGACTAGAAAGGATCCGTATGAGGGGGAGAGTACACGAAAGATGGTAGAGAATGGAAAGACTGTGCGGAGAAGGTGGTAGCGCAGGAGTGGTACGGATACGACGGCCACGAAAGGTCGAACGGGCACGGTTGACCGCAATTATCGTCGCGCACAAAAAAAAGCAACCCTGAGCAGGTCGCAAAAGCTGCATTTCTCGTCCGGAAAACATGCAGATTCTCAGGACGGAGGTGGTGTCACTAATGATTGGGGTTTAGATCTGTACGCGTGAGCATACGGGGGCAGATGGATGTGGTTCTCCAAATTACATTTTGCACATTCATCTGCTCATGTGTGTTCACGTGTGTAGATCTCAGCCCCTAGCTATAGTGGAACCCCCCTAGTCTAAGTTTTCATCATTTCTCAAACCTCTCTTTCCTGCTACAGCAGCCCCAAAATCGCCCACTTTTATGGGCGACCTTTCTCGTCGCGGAGTCCAAGTCTTTCACAGACTCTACAGTGCCGCCTGCTCGCCCAGACCTGTTTTTTAACCCGGGATGCGGTGTTCAAGTTGGTCTACCTGCACGCTATTTTGGAAGATCCTACCACGTACTTAGAAGCTCAACTTATCCCCATAATTTTTGAAAAGCTTCTCGCCCTCCAGATCGTCATGGGTCACATGGATTATGACGGTGTTCAGTGAGCGTAAAGCTCTCAGCGACAATTTCCGTCGATCCTCGTAAAACTCCAGGTTTTTGCCTCGCGCTCTAGAAGGACCTCAGTTTTGCTCCTCCTCATCTTCAGGCCACTACCAGGCGTCATTTACAAACACAGCCACACTGAATAGTGCCGGTACGATGTACATCTCATGCCATGGACCTTCACGGGGCTCTGGCCGCATTTCCACGAGAATGGCCACCCGGTTGAAACATTCTTCGTCTACATCCAGAATACTACCTTCGTCGATCTTCGTCTTCTCTTGAGTGCGCTGACGTAACTCTGCGTACAGGCACGTCCCGTCGAAAGAGAGGACCGTCTCTCCCTTCCCAAACACCCGGTCCGCAAATACCCCGAGTGGCACGCCATCGTATTTCACAGTCGACGGATGCACCATTAAACACCTCGCCATTGCTTCCACTGCCCGTAATGTTAGCGGATCTTGCACGTCCTTCAGGGCGTGGTAATTCGCCGGCCAGGTGCTCACCGATGCCCGTGAATATCGCAGGCAAAGCATGGTATCCCCGGTGTAGCTTGCATTTAACCGGTTTATGTAGGCCGGTAGACATCGATACCGAGGACACCCAGCAGAAGCATCTGCAGGGCTGCTTCCCCTCCTGGTAGATATATTCCATTTCACGACAGCCAAACACCTTCTGGAAGGCTTCGCAACCCGCGGGGAGCCACCAATGTCGCACTCGGTGCTCACAAAGCCTTCGCAAAACGCCTTATCCAAGCTCGGTAGAGCCTCACTGACGCAGTCGTCATCCCTGTCGCACCCCACGGGACGGCGATGTCCCGCAAGCCCTATGCATGGTTTTGCAGTAGCGCAAGTAACACTCAACAGGTCCACCATAAGGTCCCCCGGTATCGAATACTCCAGCACCAGCTCCCTTATACACTCGATGCTCTTCTGCTCAGGTCGAGGAATGTTTATGCGACTCCCTTTTCCAGCTCTTATCACGACCTCTCCGGGCTCAACCGCTGGATTCCATCCATTCAGTTCGTCCATGCTGCGTGCAAAGAATACACATACCCGCTGCTTTGGTAGGATACCCACGCGATCTGCGCTTCAGGCAGCACATTCCTCCGCCAGAAGTACACAGCCCATTGCGTGACTGAGGCGTAGGCACATCCTCTTATACCCCGGTTTGGCGCGTAATGGCCTCGAGCCCGGATGTAGACTACCGGCTTGTTCTCCACGTTAGGCATGAGGTCCTTCTGGCCCCTCCCCCTCGACGCACGGGCCTCGTCACACCCCTCGTCGTACACCTCTCGGCTATGAGGCTTGAGGCGCGAAATCCACATGCCGAAGTGTAGACCCCTACAGAAAATGATTCCGTGCCCAAGTTTGGCGAGCAGTGCGTCCAATATCGGGATGGGGGCGTCCACGTCCTTGTACGTGAAGACATCATGGGCAGAGTAGTCCGCACCCCGCTTGTTTCTGGTGTTCGACGGCGAGTCCACAAACAGCAGCTGAACCTTACCCTAGAGGCACTGACAGGAGTCGTCAGCGTGGTGATTGAGAAAGTCGTGGAAAGTGCAGCTGTGAACATGGCAGTCCGGCTTCATCAGGCCGAGCAACTCCGTGAGAAAGTCGGTCAATGGATTCTCTTCGGCGAGGGACTCTTCCGACACCTCCCCCGGCGCTGGAGACGGGCCAATGCGGTTGGCTGGATCTGGTGCTTCACGAAGAGGGTCTTTCGACTCCGGCACTAATGGGTTGAGAGTGGACCGGAAAGCCTCACTAGCTTGTCCCGTACGACTGTGTGCCACAATGTCCCCCCTTCGGTGTCGCTACTCTGCAGGTCCAGCTCCACCTCCTCTTTCAGCCGGGAAGCCCAAGAACGAGGAGGATGCGCGGATAGTCCCACACTGCGCGTGGTGCCTGACAGTGTCACCCGCCAACGACGACGCGGTTTTGTGTCTTCCGAATCGGCATCCAACAGCTCCGAGTCCCTCTCGATAACCTCTGAACAGGCACCATCATCTTTAGGCACTCCACGCTCAATCCCGAACGCCCCGCGGATATCCCCGCTCACGTCGGCGAAGATCCTTGGCAAGTGGTGATCGCGCGACGCATAGCGGCCCAGATACGGCCAGCTACTGCAGTGCATGACATCGTACAAGCTTTCGTCTATATCGATGGCTTGCGAGCACGACAGAAAGAGACTGATAACCTCCGGAATTACCGCATCTTTCTGCGCCGTTCGACCCCAGGCTACCGTACTGCTCGTACTCTCCTCCGCACTTGCTACCCCATTCCCTTGTAGCGTGGTCTCCTGCGTGATTAGTGCAAAGCCATCAGCGCGTGACTTCAAAGCCACATAGAGCTGGGCGAGCGGATGGCACAGAACGTAGGTTCCGACTAACGCCTGGCCCTTCGAAACTCCCACTGCCTTCGCCAGCTTCGTCCAAGCCCAAGTCGGCAGTTGCACAGCAAACGCGAGACGATTTCCACCTTGATTTATCTTCTTCAAAGTGAATAAATGTCTCCTGCCGCGCCTTGAGTGGCATACGTGGATCGCGTGGAAGGCCATGAGAACCTCGAAGGTTCTGGGGCGGCCAACAGAAACGGTTCCTGGAAGAACAACTTCACGAACCTTTGCTGATCTTAGGGTGAATGAACTTGGCGCCAACAATAAGGGACACCCCATAGTTCTTCTGACTCTGGGCCGCATCCGCGATCTTTCCAATCCTTTCGTCTTTTCGAGTCAGCGACACGTTTTGCGGCGCCGCGCGCACTATCAACTTCATCTGCTCGCTGCGTAATTCGCGAGGGACCGGGTGGTTGCTCTCGATAGAAGTGTGGAAGTCGCTGCCAGGCTTGCGCTGCTTACTCTTCACTGCGGCAATTTCTTTGATCTCCACGGAGGCCACGTCGTCTGCTGCGATGACAAAGTGCAAGAAGGCCGACTTGTGGAATTTCATGACGTTAAACTTCGCGTTCACCTCGGATGATGAGAGACCAGCAATAAGGGCAGGCAAGCACACGCCGGCTGTCTTGGGCCGGTTGAATTCATCCAGCGGCATGGTTACAGTGCGGTGAGGAACGAAAGAGGGAAAGAAGACCAGGAATGATAGGGATGCAAGGACGGAGGAGCAGAGCGTCGCAAGCGACGCAAGGAAAACCACGTGGATCGAATTACAGGGAGGAGAGACGAGGACGAAGATAGGAGAGCAGGGAGGACCGTGTAGACTTATCGGTATCACGAGGGTGAGAGGTGTCGTGCTGTGCGAGCAGGTGTGTGTCATTTGTATTGCAGATAGGGAGGACAGCAGCTAGGGAGACGACATGCTCACATACTCTCACGTTTCTGTCGCCTAACAGCAGTTACGAACAGTTGCGCCCTCTTCACGAAACTTAGAAAAGTAAGTAGATTTTTTACGGTGCGGGGGGTTGTCAATAGTGACAGGAGCTGAGATCTACACATATGAAAACACATGCGCGGATGGATGTGCGAAATTTAGCCTGAAAAACAACATCCAACTGGCAATGTATTTTCACATGCGTAGATCTTAGCCCCTCTCATCAGTGACACCTTCCAAGAGTTAATATTCGTTACTTTCTGGAATGCCTATTTGCAGGCCCTCAGCCCCTACTTCTGGTCCTGCCGTTGCCTCTTACGATACTTCAAACGTCGGTAGGCACTCACCGCGTGTGCATGACTTCACAAGGTCCCCACTACCGGTGGTAGCTGCTAGCTGGCACTTGTACTCCTCGGTTGACACCAACTACGACACAGTTTTCGGACTTGTTCTTCTCACCGAGCCTCCTTCTGTCCTGTCCTACATGTGGCGCAGCTCTACGCCAATGGCTCCACATGCCACAAGGATGAGAAGGGCTGTCCCGATGCAACGATATCGCAAGCTGTTTCAGGACCAGGGGCAGGGGGAGGACGATGCCCGGACTGCGCCTGTCGCTGTAACTGCACCGAACCGCGACGTTAATGGAACTCAGGGTCACCCGGTGGGCAGGTTAACGCGAGTTGCCCAGCCTCATACAGCGCGGGCACCGTCTCTGTTTGGTCCGGTAGGTGAACAAGCCGATAGTGCCACTGTTCTGGAGACTCAAGGTCCTACTGTAACACTGGCAGCTCCACCAGGGCGTGCTACCAACCAGATGCTTGCTTGTCGTTCGTCTATTCAATCTGACTACAGCTCGAGCACAGCTAGGTTCACCGTCCGGGCCGAAAATGCGTCCGCTCCGCGTGTCTGCACGCCAGGCATTGCTGCCCCTGTGCGGTCTCACATCTGCCGTGGAGCAATGCAACCTCATCGTGCGACCCTGCGTCCTCCTGGTGCATCGGGGACGAGATCGCCTTCGTGTCCACCTCCCCCCATACCGCCCCGGACAAGGGCTCAGACGTCCACTTTAGCTTGCTCACAATCGATCTCGCATGAGCACGTGGAAGATCTACAAACGATGCTTGCTGACCAGGCGAACAACTTCAGGACGCAGGACTCACAGAATGCAGGCCTGACGACAAGGGTCAATGGCTACATAGAGAAGCTACGGCAGACCAATCAAGAGCTTCTTGAGGTGCCGGTGACGACTAAGGCAACGCTCTCAGAGTTCCTGCGACTACAAGCCGAGTTCAAGGATGTCGAGCAGGAGAACGAGAGCCTATGCGTGGCTCGCGGGATTTACGGTGTCACCCAGCAGGCTACACCGCGCGCCAATACTGGACGTACTCAGAGTCGCAAACGTATGACACAAGTGAGAGCAAAGGATGTTGGTGTTGCCAAGACCATAGAGAAGTAGATTCTGCAATATTGCCACCGCGAAACCGCTGAGCTGAACCCAACAAGTTCTGTTCCGGTCTGGAACTGTGCGGGTCGTAGTGGTCTGTGCGTAGCGCGGGAGCTTTCCGCGGACGGCCAGGGGGATGTCGTACCGACTCCACTGATGGTTCTCGCCAATTGGAATCAGTACTATACGCGTTAGTACTACGATGAGGCGACGGCTCGAGTTGTAATGGTGCGTGTAGAGCTTAGCACCGGTAACTGGTCATCGCTGTTTTTGGACGCCAAATTCCGCCGCGAGTGCGATGAGGCTGTTCTGACAGACTATGCTCTATGTGCAAGGATGAATCAAACAATCTCTGACGTGATGAGCCGGAAAAAGAGAAACGCTAGGGACGAGCAGTTCAAATGCCTTGCGTATTTCTTCCAGGTGTCGCGGAAGACCGCGTTTGTATCGGACCGCGAGCGGGCGGAGAGCTCATCTCAGGCACTTCAAGCACGAATGAGGCCGATGACTTCAGAAGGGGAGCAACGGACTCCAGAGTCCCCAAAGTGGCGACTCAGCAAGGTCGCGGATCTAGCATGTGGTGATTACTCTGTACCGAAGGACTTGTACGATCTTCAAGAGGGTAATATACTGTTCGGAATTTTCTTATGGAGACATGCCTGTTACAAGTTCCGTGGGTACAATGCTCGACAGGGTGGGACGTCCGCGTACGAGTCTATCATGCCACCCACACGCCTGGAAGCCCGGCTGGCAACAGTGGTATCTTACGTGCAGCATGCTGAGGGCCGTGGCTGTCAGCGCCGACGCACTCACAGCCTGATCTTTTGAAGTAACTGCCCTCGGCAACCACGCAGATACTATGCAGCGTTTGCAGCCTTTTACGAAGCACTGTTCAGCGAGAGATGTTTTGGGATGGTTCCACGGTTGATGGGGCGTTTTGTTGGTCGGTGAATGAGGGGATGGAGCGGTCTGGTTAAGAGGATGGCGAGAATATCTTAGCAGACGACCCTGGAGTATCCACAAACGTGGTGAAGGTGAGTGTAGAGACCAGATTTTATGTCGCGGTACGGAAGACGTGGATTTCGGACAACATTTCCAGTATGCTTGGCGGTGTTGTCGATTTCTACATAGCACGTGCAGACTCAAGCGAGGGACCGTATGAACTTTGCAGTAGCGTGTCTGGCCTGTCACGGAATCCGGCCAGAGTTTCAGATTCTCCACCGCGCGCTGTTGCTGGAGCACAGTACGAGCAACTGTCGACGCATAGAAGAGAGAGAAGGATGGAAACCGTACCTGTATGTTGGTAGCTCACTAAACGGACTATACCTTTCACGTGTGTTTAATTCTAGTACAGAGAGAATGGCGTGTCCGTTGCAGCGGAGGTTTCACGAACGACCGGCCGTGCGTTAGGATCTCTGTACAACCTGTTTATGTAGAGGCGATGGTAGAGCCAGTGGAGCTGAGGAGCGAAAGGGGGGATGTGAACATTGGACCGCACCACGTGAGCTGCCCCGATGATAGCAGAGACCTCGACCAGGCCAGATTAGAGAGAAGTGGGAGGTCGACGCCCTTGTCGCTACATCTATGGGAGCGGGACAGGATTTTCTGTACGATTTACATTCTCATCTGTATACCACCGTACGCAAACGCATTGGAGAGCGTCATCAACAGCGGTGATTAGTGCGATAGAATTCATGTCCCGACCAATGGCATACAAGGTAGGTTGCAGTGATACACGGTCATGCATACGACAGAAAGATAAAATTTGGGCTACCCATGCAGTGCCTGTGCGTTTTTCGTCGTCAGTGGCCATGAGCACGAAGCTGAGTCGCTGCCGTGTCGTCGGGCCGAAGCTGCTATCTGCATAAACGCGCCAAATGATAGGTTTCCGCATTGTGTCGAGTCGAATGACAGGCAGGTCGGGATCATAGTCGTGAACGGAGAAACAGAAGCAGCCAAGATCATAACCACTTTTGACGATAGTAATTTGGAGAGTGCCACACGTGTGGACCGAACTGTGCTGGAAAAGCTCGGCGCGGACAAGGTCAAGCAGCGCAGTGGTGCTATAGTCACCGTGCTGAACAAGAATATCCATGCAGACGTCGGGAGCTTCTTTACGTAGTGATTGGAGCGTCGCGGCGGTGAGGCAGTTTTCTTCGCTCCCGTGAGGCGGCATGGCAAGGATTTCCAGGTTAGCGAGTTCGCGGAGGTACATCCTGAAGCCTTCCCAGACAAAATGTGACCCGTGCCTGTCGTTTCGAGTCCTGTGTGGGGTTGTGACGCGACGCGCTTGTGAGATGGAGACGATTTGAGATCGAACGGCAGCGAGGTTTTTAGAGTGCTGGACTCGGCGGACGGTTTCGTCCATGGCTGTTGTCGTTCGCTTGGACGTGTGGTGGTAGTCTTGCTTGAACGCAGTGTGAGCGTGTTCACAAACACTGGTATCTAGATCTTCTGAGTCTCCAAAGTTGCGGATGTCATTTGCAAGGTTGGTGAGGAGATAAAACTTGAGGGTCTTGAGCCTGGTGGGAGCGTGGTCCTCGAAGATTTGGAGTATGGAGGCTTTAAACTTATTGACACGGTCCTCTAGGTTATGAACCTCAGCGAAGCTCCAGTGCTTCTCTGGTCCGTGCGTCGAGCTGGGTATTAGAGTGTCTGAGTACTAAGCGCAAATGGATGCGAGGGGCGCGAAGTCAGCTTCATTACAGCAACGGTTTATGATTCCTGCGATGATTGGAAAAACTATAATAACGCACTTGTAGTGTTTGGCCTCCAGCGTGCCGCGGACTCCCTCATTTCTGTACAGTTCATTCAAGCGATTGCCTTTTTTGGAGGCGGAGAGGTTGACTTGTAGGCCGTGAACGTAGAAGCCCCTCTAAATGGCAGCTAAAACTCTCTTGACTCCGCGACGGAGAGCAATGCGGATGGTTCTGAACCGCTTCGGACTGTTGCCGGCGAAAGTTGCGCTGTGAATAGGGCGGGGGACTCGAGCCTAAGAAATTTGCAGGTCTTAATAAGCTTGGAAATGCCGAGGCGGAAGTTATGCAGCGCTTCGAAACAAAATATAGAGTGCATATCGAGAGGAGAATTGGACGGAAGCAGGGGCCATGTTTCCAGAAAGGATGGCAACCTCCGGAGGGAGGATGTGGCGAGGGTTTGTTGCGGCTGTGCGGTGGCAGCTCGTGCCCGAGCCGGCCTGCCCAGCAATGCATGAGCAGCGGCGTCGGCCTCGAGGCCGGCCACGTTTCTGCGAAGATGGATGGTGGACTGTGTGGTGTGTGGCGGGAATGCAGCGGACGAAATGAGGAGATTTGGAGTTACTTCGCAACGGTAGTAGAGCTGGCTGGTTTTTGTGTCTGATCGAGTGGCGATGATGTCCTTCGCCTCGGGTATGTCGCAACAGTACCTGGTGAGGACTGGGTCATATTTCCAGAGACGATGGTAGGCATCTGAGCAAATGAAGCCTAGAACGGCTTTTCCACACAGAGGCGATAGCGGACAGTGCAGGGCGGATTGTGATATGGAGATTTTGGTGTCTGGTGCGCGAGTAGTCGACGAAGGTGGAAGAACGTCAAAGTCTCTGTCGTCCACGCTGGGGAAAACCTGAACAGAACGATGGCCGACGACGGTGTGCCGGGACATTATACAGTGTCGGCGGAAAGCCGCTGTGAAGTTGACGACAGTGAGATGCACCGGATTGGCAACGATGGCTCTGTTCTTAATTGTAGTGACGGATTCATCCGTATAGACCTGTATGCAACCTACAAACGAGTGAGTCCCCGACGTCCTTGTGTGCCAGATGGCACCCTGGAGCTCGCTACCCACGACTTCGCTGAGATTTCAAACGGCCAAGGAGATGTCCATTTTTGCTACGCTTCGTATCTACTTGAAGGTCTTTGAGTACTCTATTCTAGCAGAGAGAGCGGTAGAAAAACCCGGCGACATTTTGCTTAGTCAGAGCTCGAGTGCAACGGAGTACGCTACCCTCTGTTTTGGTATAGTAGAAGGGGGTGCTGTTAATTACAGGTACAACACGTGGCATACTCAGCATACGTATTATACACTTTTCACATTTTCTTGATGGTTGTTTGGCTTCATATGAGGCCAGAGTTGACCTCAGGTGAGGCGGAAGCTACAATAGACAGTAGTGTCTATTGGACATTGAGTTTTGCCTCATATGAGGCGGGTATAGGGCAAGTTATTATTTTAACTTAGCATTTCCCGATTTCTTAGGTTTTTATATCATTAAAGAGGTCTTCGTCTTCTCCGTTAGAATATGGTTGAAGTTCTAGAAATTTCTTGGAATTAGTTTGTGTTGGCCAGTTGTAAGCTAGAACAAGCCCAATCTTCCACTTCAAAAATTAAAAAATGCGAGAACGAAGCGTACACGTATAAAAAGTTTGCATTATCATAACACTGACATTTCTCTGACATAGATTTGTGAATACTTTTTGCATTTTTTTCGTACCTCATTTGGGACTTTCGGCCGGTACAATAGACACGAGTGTAGTAGGCACTTCGTGCTGGTGCTTCAACACAAGCCAAACCAGTTAGAGTGCACCAATACTGCAGCTGGACGAACCTCCCCCCACAAGTCCCTGGGTAAGAAGCTTAAGATCGCCATAATTCGGATGTATATTTCAAAAATTAAGTTTTGGAGGCGGTTCCGTAGGGCACTATCACCTACTGTCATCTCGCAAGCTGTCACTACTAGTGATGGAGCACCTTCAATACTCTCCAACAGCGTGTCGCGCTGGAGAAAATGGCTATACTGATCGTAAAGGAAATGACTCGTTTTTCGAGATTCGAGCACTCACCTTGTACTTCATTATGACGATCGCTGCTCCTGTTCCCTGGTGTATCACTACTGGGTGCTTTGTCGATTCGCCGCTCAATTTGGTGGAGTCCCGCGCGCATTGACGGCCCCAGTATCGAAAGGTGTGGAGAGATCGTGATTGTCTCCGTAATTGTTTAATGCATGTGTTCGGGTAACCTTTGCCAATTTTGGATGAGTAGGCTTCTTTCCACGACGGAAATTGGAGCTCCAGTTGGAGAACTAAGAATGAAAATCCTAGCATTTTGTTCCCCTTTGATTATCTCGACGCCTGCGTGCAAGAGTAGAGTACTCCGGTGCTCTTCTCGTCGTACATCGCCCTACTGCGGTGTAGTTGATCGCGTGTTGAAAAGCTTTCGCACTCGCCTCCAACCAAGAGGTTCAAAGAAGAAGGATGTACCGAAAGCCAGCCCTTCGGAGTGGCGCGATCTTATAGAGGAGTTTGAAGGTCGAGCAGATGCTAAGTATGTAGATGCGAATGGAAACGAACCTCTGCGCCCTCCACCTGGGATTGCGCCCGGACGACTAAACCCTGCTCAATTCGAGATGCTTCCATATGTAGAGGTTGGCGCGATGGTGGCGTTGACTCTCTCTCTGTGGTTTGTTGGTCGTATATTTCGCCTCGACGCTCTGATCATGCTGTTATACCCGCTGCCGACGATGTTTGTCGCTGCACGTTACGGTCTCCGTGATGCTGATATAGCTACTGGAGCGACTCTTATCATGATTCTAACTATCATGGGTCCGATTTACGCTGTACTATACTTTTGCAACACTGCCCTTCTGACTATGACTTACGCTCGTGCGCTGTGGTGGCAGTGGCCTTTCCAATGGACCCTTCTGGCCGGTGCTGCCGCGAAAGCACTGGGGCTGGCTCTACAGCTGGCCATCATGAGTGGCATTTTGCGGAATAACGCGTGGACTATAGCTGGAATCCAAGTGACCGCGACACTCCAGAATGTTGGCGGTTTTCTGAATCGACTGACAGGACGGGCAATATTTGGGGAACCGCAGCTTGGGCATGTGCAGATAGCTCTTGCAGTGATCATAATATTGCATTCACTATATCATGTATTCTGCACCCAACTAACGGCAGCGGTCATGCTGAAACGTGTGAGCCAGACTGAACCGCTAGAGAGGACACCAAAACCGGTTCCTGGAGTAAATTGGTTTTTGAGGAAAGCTAGGAGCTCAAGAAAGGAGGTCCCTTAATGCTGGCTACGAATACTGGGAACAGATTCAAAATCAGTATAGCTTGAGCAACCGCAAAGCAATTTTCTTTCGCACATGCGTTCGGCACCCAGTCTACGAAGA
Source organism: Endocladia muricata (assembly GCA_032356245.1). Classification (NCBI taxonomy): domain Eukaryota; phylum Rhodophyta; class Florideophyceae; order Gigartinales; family Endocladiaceae; genus Endocladia; species Endocladia muricata. The sequence continues at coordinate 21,864 of JAUKWC010062272.1, read as the reverse complement.
ATGGTTGGTGCCATTACGAGAAGCTGAGCTGGTTGTATACGGCCCGTGTCACCATAATGGAATGTGGTCAGGGGAATTTTGGGGGGGGTCTACATGGGAGTACGCAGACATAACATTTTAAGCGGGAGGAATTTCCGGCCAGGCACACGTTTGCAATCATTCGATGACCCAGCTTGTCTGAAGGCACTGACAGGTTGGAGTTTTTTGCGGGGAATCAGATTATGGTGCAGTGGCAGTGGTTGTCAAATTGTAGACAGGCTGGGATGTTGTATTCTTAGATTGGCACGAGCTACTGTCATGGAGCCATAGCTGGGCATGTCAAGACACAGTTGCAATCAGTCAGGGGGGCAACCTGCAAGCTTTTGATCGTCCATTTCAACTAGCCGTTACTATGCGTATAGTCTTGTTCACTAAAACAAGATTTGCATCAATTCTGTCGCAGAAGAAGTACTGACGAATAACTGTAGTTGCGTAGAGTCCGCGATCAGTGATAGTGTGAAAAAGTTGACATCGGTCGAAGAAGGGCGAAACACAGAATACAGGAACAACCCCGCCATGCATTAAGCTGCAGAAGCGACAGATTTATGAGAAAATAGTAGGATTTCGCCTGGACATTTGCGAGAAAAAAAAATTCAGAATTATGCAATACGTGTGTAATATCTGTAAAGCATTGCAGAATTCTGCAATTCGGATGGGACCATAATTGCAGAAAAGTGAGCTGGTACAGAAAACCCGACTGCAAATCCTCAGTGTAGGTCGAGGCTGTTTCGCGCGAAAACTCCTCACCCTCACATTTATCACACCAGTCCTTTCCATCTCTAACCTCAATTTGGACATTTAAAATACCCCTCGCACCCCAACTGCGTTTCTCACTGAAAATAGCGGTAGCAGCAAAAGCAAAGCACAACACCAATCGCGCTTCTCAACCGCTGAGGATCCCTTCATAGTGCAAGAAGTGGCCGCTCCTACCCGCGCATCTTGAGACGTTTGTGAGACACGACTGAGAATTCAGCGAAGAACTGAAATCATTTACTCCTCTAGTAGTCGCTTTTCGTGTATGAACCCGCTGCCTGCCACTCATCTCGATAGCTGGTCTCCGTATACTGTAGATGGCGAATTCGCTTAGAGAGGCTCAGGTGATACGCAAGGCTTCGTGCACAAATTTCAAGGCGTCAAGTACATCTAGAAACGTTGCAAGTAAGTAGATATTCGGCCAAGAATTCTACAATTAACGAGAGCAATTCCTCACAACCCTATTGCAGAATTCTTGTAGGAGTAATTCCAGACACGAACTCTGTTTTTTGGAATGTGAACCCTCGTGGAGGGTTCATTTCTGAACCCTGAATTACTTGAAAAACACCTGACTGCGCAGGGTCTATTTTTCTCACGTTATGAGCGCGCAAAGATATATTATTTCGCTGGTAATGATTTGATGCTTCTCTGCGAGACTTAGTCTCGTTCTGGTTGGCTTGCGCTCGCCAGTTACATGGCTTCGATTGGAAGTCAGTGCATCTCAGCCGTACTCTGTATAAGATGTCTTCTTTGCTGTAGTTGATTACAGCGTCACGAATGGGGTCCGAACTGGAATGCAAAGTGTTTTTAGAGTGCTGGTTGCCTTGCCACTCTTACTCACTCGTTATCGAATGCGTGTATGAATCGTGGGGCATCGTCTAGCAGCCACACATTTTAAACTATTATTTCATAACAAATGGAACCTTCTTATCTGGTGAGACGATGGTATGGAGTGTCGATCTCGGAATGCCCTCGTGATTTTGTTTGCTTCTCTTAGGCGCAGTAACCTGCGGGCAGGACGGTTGATTCGATTGCGCTTAGGTATTCGAGGACACTACTTCCCTGGATTAAAGTTTGACATGGAACAACATGATAACGACAATTAACAACAGCCATCACATACCAGACGCTCCTTCAATCGCAAAATCGGCGTATGGCGACGTGTAAAACTGTCATGAGAAAATCTGCCGACTCAAGCAGACATTTCATTGCTAGTAAAATTTGAGTTCCAGCGTAAAGTAGCACGAAGCGTCCAACTTGGAAAAGTTCGCTGATTCTTGCGATGGTGTAATCTCGCTACCCACACATCTGTCAATGGCAGGAAGGTTCGAAAAACAATGGGATAGTTACTGTCTATGAAACAAAACTCTCATATAAGAACAATCAGAGGGCAGGACGTAGTAGTGGTACTTGGGTCGACTAAACTGTAAAATACCCGATTGTCAGATCACATGCAAACTTAAAGCCTGGGAACGCATTTCGTCTGTCCTCGAAACGAAGAACAATTCGTTACTACCACTCCCCTCGTTCTAGAGTACTCTGCGAGGTCGCAAGGCGACCTAACCGACAGTTGACACTATAGTCATATTGTCTGTCACCTTTTCTGCAATGCTTTTTTGCTTTCAACTCTGCGATGGTGCCCAACATCGCTGTATGTAGTAAACGTCTCGGATGGAGGGCTGAAACCCCGTCGCCAGGTCTGACATAGACTAGTTTCGTGCTCGGAGCTGGAGTAGCCAGTAGCCCAAGGATCCAAATAACAGCTCCTGACGTTTACGATACCCCACAGGAAGCACTGCTGCGGTGCAGTTTGGCAGTATGAAGGTAGAGAGGAATCGAGGAAATTATTGCAGAACACTTCTCATAGTAACTCTTGTGATCCGGTACGTGTACTTCGGACATGGTCAACATGGTCGAATATTTCAGATAGGATCTGCTCGCTCCAAACTGGGCGTCACAGCTGATCCTAGGGACGAACAACCTTCGAGCTGAACTGAAGTCAGGCACTGAGGTGACAGGTGAAGGCCAAGATACCCTAATACAAATACAATTGAAGTTGGCGAAGGGTATTACGCAGCCTAATCAGAATTCTGCCCGACACATAGTTTCAAGTATTCACCAGCAAAACGTGTATGGCAAGTAGATACAGTAGGCAGGTGATCACTGCAGAAGGGTGCGCAGACAGAGAGGTAAGGATCAATTGAATGCATTTCGAAGAATAAATTCAAGGTGAAGCACTACTTTACAGTTTTGGGTACAGCCAACTGCGGGTGGGTATCCTTGTTGGGAAAGGAGGATGTCAGATGTACTACAGTACAATGGTGTCCGGCGTGACGAAAGGATGAGAGCTTTTTCAAGTAGACGCCCACTCAACTTAAAGCGTGACATTTTCCAGCCACTAAAATTCAGAACGCTGACAGTCCTCGCTAGCATCCTCAACACTACTGAAAGCTTGTACAGTATTCTTCCCAAATGCTCTCTACTGTCAACTTGTGTCACGATGGGCTCGCTCGGACAGAATCGGTCGTACCACAGTTCTTTCGCCTTCATTGGGCGGAGGAAGAATTCCAATCAACCCCTCTGGCTCCTTACTGCCCCTGCCCAGGTTCTCGATGTTTCAGCATGCACGAATAGTCAAGCAGGCGAAAATCATTACAATCTTTTCAGCCAATCATGGTGTCGTCCGGGCAGGTTTGACATGTAAACTTCCTTCTCGATTCAAAATAGTATTGCATGTACTGTATAAGAATTATACGGAGACACCCTTGTGTTTTGCTGCGTCGGCGTGCACGCATCTCCTGAGTGTTCCGTCTGTCGCAGTGAAAATCTACACCCGATCTGGATCCTGTCATGCTTTACTATATACGAAGAATTTGGTCATTGTGTTCGCGGCCCACATCGTGCACGACAGGGCCAACAATGAGAATGTCACGGGTCGCCACGTCACCACCACAGGGCCGTATCACGGAGCATGGTATCATACATTGCATGGATTACATGAATCACGAGAGTTTCTCGATGCTCGTGTGCCTTTAGAAGAGAGGGTACTGCTAGTCACCCTTACAGCCGCAATGCAAACTTCATCGCAGGAGGTTAATGTTCAAAGTTGTCACTGTAGGTCCCGCTGATACTCTACTTTGCACCAGTTGTGTGCGGGCCCTTGCAATGCAGAGGTGCGGAAGGGGCTTCCCCATTTCGAAGTAGGAAGCGTTATATGCACATGACACCAACGGAGGGCCTATGCAATTTCGTCGTGCGACGCGCGCAGCCAACATTGACGTCTACCGAAGCAATTCATCCCACGTTTACCTCGCCGTCAATCCGACTTTTGTTGGCGGTCGGGCTGCAGCAGTCTTGTATTCGTGGGCGCTCCCGCAATTTCGTGGTTAATCCCCCCCGCCTTTCCGCACACTCCTGCTCACCTCGACCAGCGTGTCCAGTCGAACAAGGAGAGAGCAGCATTCTTTGTGAAGTGCCAATTTCTTCTCCGTCACTCCATCGTCTACCTCGGCAGAACATTCCAACACCAACATGCCTTCTTTCCTTGCCTCGCGACGGTCGTCGTTTCTCTTCCTCGGTTGCCTCCGTCCCGGCCTTTGTCTGTCCTTCGACCTACCGTCACATTGTACCGCCCTCGACACTCCCAATGAGTGTCCATGCTCTCGTCGTGAACTCTTCACCTCACTCAACTTTTGTCTTACCTCCATGTCCAATCCCTCAACATGTCGGCAACGCCCATGCACCACTCGCTACGTTTGCGACTGTACCGGCGACACTCTTTGCCGTGCTGTGTCTACCCGCACTACCCTCACATGCGCGGGTCCTGTGGCAGCTGACGGCACTTGTGAGTGTCTCCGGAGACCCTCCATGCGCGTCGCTGGCGCCCCAGCACCATCCGAACTCGTCCCTCTCAGGCCCATCGGGCCGCTTCGAGCAGTATCCTCCGTATTGCCGCCGTCTACTTCGTTTTGTTCCGAACGCCCAGCGTTTTGGGCTTCGATGGAAGGAGCAAAACTGCTGGGGAAGCAGTGGGGGGCCATCGCTTCTGGAAGCGCACAACGAGGAATGATGTCGAGACCATTGTTGCAATTTGGACATGTTGGTCACTTCGTGTCCTTTTCATCATCACGGGCACTTTCGGATGCCCTTCTGCTTGCTGGGGAGGAGCATAAGCCGGTGAGCGGCGAGTTTGAAGATCCTGCTCCAGGTCCGGCAATCAATCGTCTAACTTCCGAGTGTCTGGCAGCCTCTGTATCACTGCGATTGGCGTCTCGCGGTGTTGCAACTAGGAGATATGCCATGGTGATGCCATTTGATATGGCTGATCGTATGGTCCTGAAGCCATGCGTGTACTTGGCGGCCGAAAATCCGGCTGTCGGAATGACTGTATCAGGTTTTATGGAAAGAGCCATGTTCGCAACTGGTGACTTTCCAGTCGATGACTCGACGTTCTCTCCCAAGGAAGTCATTCAGGCTTGCTCGGCCATTAACAGAAATTTTGAATCGTGTCAGGCTGATCTGGGATGCGTTTCTGCAACCACATAAGATTTGAAAAGTCTGCTTGAAGTGATTGATAAGTCCGTTGGGTTGCAGTGGTGATATAGGTTTTGGCAGTGGATGTCTTGCACACAGGCAGGGCGGCAGACCGCGTTTGTACATAGGGGAAGTAGCACGCCTAGTGAAAGTACTAGCTATCATGTAACCTAATTATAACAGAAAAAAATGTGCCACCCAATATGCTGTAATGCCTGGTCGATATGGTTTGTGTTTCTGAGAGTGTTCACCACAGCCCTGCGAAAGATCTAAACTAGTATCCGTTGTGCGTGTGCTCGCTTAGTAGAATGGAACTTTGATCGAAAGAAGTGCGGAACTAACAACAACATCTGGCAGTAGCACGTATCCAAAGGGTCCATACGTGTACTAGAGCTTGTTAGTGTTAGCAACTAAGAGGAAGTTAGCGAAGCTAGAAAACGTTGAAAAGGAAAGAGGAGAGGAGAAGCAGAAAATGTTTTCCTTGAGACCGTTCCACTGTGCCCCATTTTCACTTTATCAGGCCGAGACGCCCCGATTTTATTGACGTCACCGAGCACTTTTGTCCGAGCACAAATTTTCTTTGGGCTCGTTCATGGTATGCACATTTCCGCACCACCTCTTTCTTTGAAACCCGACGTCAATGTACAACGTGCCTTCAGTTGAATTAACTGCCCTGCTTCCTTCTTCGCAATAGCCCAACCTGTCCGGAACGTCTCGTACCATCCGTTGTAGAAAGGTGCCCCGACATCTCAGTAAAATTTAGCTGTGATAACCATGATTCTGACCACGGTTTCATTTTGGGCGAAAAATGCTACATTTGGCACATGAGTATTCGGACGTAAAACTCTCCGTTAAAGTCGAGTCTGCTCTTTCGCGAAAGGCCAGACGCTGTTGATGAGGCCGGACTATGCTCAGAAGGGCATATCGATTGTGTGTGTGTTTTCTCGCGTTAATGCAGTCACTTTTCGTACTACATTCTGACGCATCATTTCCGTAGTGACGAGATCTTGGTACAGAGAAAAGTATGCCTCCTTTGTCAACTGTACAGATATCTGGTTTCCGTAATGGTACATTATTGTACATAATGAACCCTGTTTTTGGAATGTGAACCCTGTGTTTTGGGGCCAATGGATTAGGGTTAGGGGGTTCGGGGAATAGGGATTGGGGAAATAAGAGGTTTTTCTGAAGGATTAGGGGTTCATTTTACTGGTAATGAAGGAAAACAGACAGCGCGTGTCGTTTTACACGAGGAAAAGATTGTCAGGAGATCCAAGATATATAACCAGTACGGACATGATGTATATTGGAAGCTCCCAAACTGCAATACTATTATACGCAAAGTTTGTACGGGACCAGCAAGAATCAATTGCTGTACCGGTCCAATTGGTACATTGCTATGACTAAGCATACATTTGAAACGCACATGACTGGAGCAAGATTTTTGTATTCTGTGGGCATCACGTGAATGCTTCCAGGTTCCTATTCAATACTCTTCAATAAATTTTACTACTAAAGAGCAGAACAGTAACCGAGGTGAAGGTGAAAAGTCTGTCTGAAGATCCGAACTCGTTACTCTTCTCTGCATTGTGCAACTCTGATTGTCTATTTTTTTCATCTGCGACGGAGGAAACGTATTCATATCTTCAATTCCTTGTCAAACCAGCGCCAGGGCTTGTGAACGCATTAAAATTGAAGTGCTCCGTTTCATATAGCGTACCATGTTGCCTGTGGTTACTTAGGACAAGGAATAGTTTCCCTTCGAATTCTCACGTCTCTGCAAGCAAAATTCCGAACTCCAATCTGCCTTGGATGACGAGCCTAAGCTTGGAATTTCTTGTACAGTCTGTCGCACTCCTAGCAATTCCTAGGTAGTAATTACGACAAACATATTGCACTCGATGGAATCCGGAATAAAATGGTCAACCAAAAAAAACATTCTTTTCAGCCAACCGTTTTACAAAGTTCACTGCATTTGTAGGAAAATTTTCACAGCACAAGGAGAAGGGCTGTCCTTTGTTTCGCTTCTGTGGTGCAGCTACTGTAATCTTCGTCACAGCTGGCCTATTAGTTGCGGATTACCAAGGATCAAGGTTCTCGCCACTGGGACATCTGTCTTGCTCTATGAATCTGCCTGCAACCCGGAAAAATCGTGTTGAGAGAAAAGCAACCATCTCTCTCTGCTGCATTTCAAAAATAGCTGAGTTGGGTGTTTACCAACAAACCGCTCTAACCCAGCTATGACTGGTGGTGCGAGATGTTCGGGGCGGGCTCGAGAAGTTCCGCAACGTATATTCCTGGATAATAACGACTCCTCATGAGTCGGGAGCTAAGCGACGAATTTGAAATCGCTTAGAATTTATGTCTGTGAACGAACCAACACTTGCAGCCAGGTTTGCAGCATAGTAGAACAATCAAAACGATAGAGGTTCCTCAATGCTAGCGAAATAGTAGGGTCCTCGCATTCAACATGACTGATGCCCCCCAAACATCTGTGCGAATTTCTTGTTTGCCCATTCAGAATTTATGTTTCTACTGGACGTCATGTGTTGCGTATTGTTAGTGTGGGTCGAGCTAGAACCCTAAAGTTCATCTTGACTGTCAGGATTGCGAATTCTAAACATTGGAAGAAACTGAGCGAAAGGCTTGCTGGCTGTTGATATCGGCTCTTGTTGACATTAGGTCTTGAGTAATGATTTGTTGTCTGGCTGAAAGCGTAATTCTTCTCAGTCGAGCTTTCTGTCACGCTGGATGAAATATTGTGGTAGTGGGGCCATGGATTGAATACCCGCCTTGTTACTACTCTTGTAGAACATAGACACAGGGTCGGAAAAATCAACAGCAATTTTTAGTGGATATGTTCTACCTGTAGTGCGGCGAAAAAACCGTTGCAAGGCCGACATTTTCGTTGCTGGGTCTTCAGGTTTCATTAGATCAAATTTGGTCTCAGGCAAATTCATCTGTAGATAGAGATACTACTGGTCTGTCCTAAACCTCTCAACCCGGGCGCTTTCAAATCATCATCAGGAAGGAAATTACCCAGAATATATATTTTTCCATGTACTGCTCACGTATGTACTGTATACTGTATCCACATACAGTACACAAATAAAAGAGATTTGCAGATCATGCGGTTCGTTCTGTGTAGTTTACAATCATTTGAGGTGTACATATTAAAGTTGGAACTACAGTGTCGTAGATAATGCTACTTGGTGAGACGTATCAACAATTTTGTGTAAAAGTTGCCATTATCTTAGTGAAGTGACTAATTCGTACGAAATCAGACTACCATCTAGATGTGAGACAGCGACGAAAATTCGCTGGGTTGAGGGGTGCCACACCTCGAGCCATGCTGAGATTGGTTTTTCGGTTCCGATGTTTGCGAGAACCTCAACTCCCTTACCAGATCTTACGATTAGGATATCTTCTGGCCCGTCCCCTCGAGTAACCATATACGGGTAACCAATAGTAAGGAGCTTTCTCGGTTTCGAAAACTCGCCGCCAGCCGCAGCAAACACATCCGCTCCATAAGATTGCAACGAATGACTGCAGCTAAACTCGAAACCGTATTTGTGAGTCCACACGCAATCTCCAGTCTCGGTATTCCATGCACTCACAATTCCTCCCCGGCACGCCGAAAGAAGCCTCCGTCCGCCTGCGACAGTCGCAAAGGTCGTAATGTAGTTTTCTTTGTGGCCGCTTTCCCGCTTATGACCATTCAGTGAGATTCGTGTGTGCCGAGACGAACGCAGAATCCATATAGCTGCAAAACCATCACAGCTGCTGCTCGCAATACGCCGTCCATCCGGGAAGACAAACAAACTGGTGACAACATCACAGTGACCTTCAAGCTTGATTCGTGTAACAACTGAACTGACACCTTGGCCGAGTTTAAGCACAAACAATTTCCCGGTATGGGAACCGACGGCAAGAACACCTCTTCCGGTCGCGGCAATAGAAGTGATTTTGTCATGGGATATGTCCGAGTCATGTATAAGTTCTGCTTGACCGGTCCTGATGGATCGCAGGTAGAGCTGTCCATTGAAGTGCCCAGAGATAATATCATCGTCAATCGTCGCAAGAGCCCCAACACCTCTTCCTTGCGGATGGCCGCCGACGTGAGCAGCAGTCCATGAGACAACAATTTTTCCGGTTGCAGGATCATACACATTAACATTCCCTCGCTTGTCACCGCAGACAATTTTCCCAGAAGCACTAGATGCAAGACAGTCAGTCTGGTAAGTGAAGGCGTCACTTCCCAACGAATCAGCAGACACGTTTTTCCCAGAGGACGATATTTCTTTTCTTTCCCCAGCTGGTACAGGCTTCAGCCAAGGTCGGTGGGCTTTCTCGTGGATAGAATTCAAAAACTCCCTGCAGCTAGTGCTCTCTGTTTCGCAGTCTGATAGTCGCAAGACCAAAGAAGTAGGCAGGGCGGACATTTCAAGGTCTTCAAATTTCAGAAGCCTTGAGACTTCCTGCACAGCTACAAGAATTCGTTCTAAGCCAGCTGCTTCTTTCATCCTTCCAGCTCTCTCTTCAGCAGAGAAAGCCAGTTTCAATTCGTGACTGATGCCTAAAAGCCCATCTTTCTCTAGACGCTGATATACCCATTCGAAATCGCAAACCATATGATTCAGCTTCGTCATGGCTCCAGCGCGGGCAAGATGCCAATGCAATCTGCGACACATGTACTTGTCACTTACGCACCCTGCCCACCATGGCATATAATCGGATTTCTGGAGGTGCTTCCCGTTAGCGACTTTTCGTCGAGACACATTGCCTAGCATTTTGCGATTTGCGCTAATGACTTCTGTTGAGTTCGCAAGACTGCAACAAAATCTCACTACATGCCAATGGAATCGCAGCCTACTATCGTCGCTTGAGTCTCCAAGGCGGTACTCCGCGAAAGCCATCCGGCCGAGCCGGCGTGCACTGACTTTGATGTTCCGATAATCCATCTCCCATAGATCAGCTAAAGCTGACAGAGATATCCACGCACCGTGCGGCAGACAAGATATTGCCCTCAGCTGAGACTCGAACAAAGGGCCGCCTCGAGATATCAACAAACCCATGAGCCGATTGATTGTTTCCTCGGCAGAAGGAGAGTCGCAAAGAACACTTGCTAAAGTTTGCCATATGTTTTTCCAAGTATCTTCAAATCTTGACAGAAATCCGGCCGTCATCGCCAAAAGCAGCGGCAAGCCATGACACGCGGACACAATTGTAGTTTGATCGTCCATTTGCGTCAAGCTCATGTGACGACCGTTCGAACCATTTGGGCTTTTAAGCCAACTCCGAAAAACGGTGTGGGACTCAACACTGCGAAAATCGAGCGGGTCGACATAGAGCTGTGCAACGATTGGAAGCTTGTGCAAAGTTGGTGATTTGCTCGCGTTCTCATCAAGTTCAAGTGGGGCGGTAATAAGGGCAAGAGTAGAAGACCCCAAGGCGGAAAGAACAATATCAAGAGCGCGCCTCGCTCTCGGCCCAGACACATCATCGATAACAACCAGGCTTGAAACCTGGCGCAAGACTCGTGAAGTCCGTGCTACGACGGCATGCAGCGATTGATAGTATCGCACAGTTGACCGGAAGTCCCCGGCAACAATAGTTTCCACGCAGCGGATGAGTTGGTCTGCTAACTCCTCATCAGTAATATCCGCTCCCAGCTGAACCCATGTAACGCCATCTGCGAAATTCTGGCACAATTCGGCATCGTGCACAAGTTCCATCGCAAGCATGGTCTTGCCAACGCCACGCGGTCCCAACAAAGCTACCACCGGTGTTGCACTAGATGTGCTCTCAGGTACGGTCGTACTGGAGGATGAATCTGGTGAGGGAGACGGAAAAGCATCCGTGGCGACAGCAGCGGCTCTAAGTAACGCATCTCGTGCGTCATGATACAGGCGATCCCGGCATGCGGTGTATTGTTGCGGCAGAGGCGGAAGTGCGTCGGAGAGGGAAATCCAAGAGTTAGCAGCAGCCTCCTCTGGGTCATCCTGGGCGGCGTTGACTGCAGCTACCCATTCATTTACCACGCGTGTGGCGTTTCGAAATGGACGTGAGCGGGGCGGCGGATCCGGTGCATGATTGGTCGTAGAAGCGGTAGTGGAGGGTGCGACCAGCTTGGCAACTGAGAGCCGCACTTTGTCAGATATGGAGGACGAAGTGTGACGTGAAGTTGACACTACCAGTTTTGTCGGCGCCGCCGAGGCACGCCGGATAGTGCGTGGAGCGGACGAAAAAAGGCTAGCCAAAGACAAACGGCGGACTTCCGGTAATGACGGCGCTATGGGAGGAGGCTTTCGAAGTCGCTCCGAGTGATGCTGGCGGTGCCATCTTGCACCTGAGGAGGGGGTTGCAAGTGATGCAGAGGGGGAAGGCGGGGAATTGTGGCGTCGAAACATGCGTAAAACAGAATCAAGAGAAGCACCAACGTCATCGATCCAGAGAAGCGCATGAGAGGGTGGAGTGGAACGACGAAGTTGAAACAAGACGTCATCAAGACGAACAACGGAAGCGGAAAGGTCGGCAGCATCAGGGTCATCGCAGGGGTTTAAATGACGCGAAAGCCGTCGGGTAAGCTTTAACAACTGCAAAAAGGAGAGAAGGCAAGGGGAAACGTAAAGAGTCAGTATGCGATTGAAGAGAAAGGAGAGACGAAACAAAAGCACACAGCAAACACACAGCAAACACACAGTGAGAAAGAATAGCAACGCACCCTTTCGACGGACCAGGCTTCGGCCATAGCGGGAGCGATACAAAGCGAGAGTAGAGCATGAACACTGCCGGCACCTGGGACGACAGGGAGGCAAAACCAACACGGCCGATTGACCTGCACTGTGGGAGGCGAAAACCGAAAAGAAAGCAACAACCCAAACAAAACTGTAGAAAGGAGGTACTGAGGAGGTCGAGGACAAAAAGCAGCTCAGGCGAGACATGGAGCTGGGGCCTTGAAGCAAGCAGTGCGTAAAGGTTAAAGGTATATGAAGGCTCAGGCGTGAGGTGTAGGAGGATGGACCTTGCAAAGCGCAGCTGATTCTGAGGGCAGGGACAGTGGAAAAGGAGTATGATGCGCACGTGTTTTGACGCGCGGGTGCGCAGAAGCGCAGGAGCGGAAGCGGCCGGCATCTGTTTCATAGCGCTCACACTCTTAGGGACGACTTACCTTCCGCTGGAGCGGAGTAGTCCATCATCTTGAGATGCGCATGCGCCATGCCACGGCTTATTAGAGAGCGGGCTACAAACGTGAAAGCGGCAGATTTTTGCATCTATTTTCTGGTTTCCATTCTGCATGGCCCATGGAAGGCGGCTCTTGTAGTGCCGTGGTTGCATCTTCCGACACGGTCACACCAACTACCCACTTCTCGCTTGCAAAAGATTAGATTGTGGTGGAATGACTTCACCAATCACGTGCTCACAAAAGAGGGTTCGTATTTGTAACATACATGGTTTATATACACGAGGTCAGCCGCTCCATGCAGGAGGAGGTAACGAGAGGGCCTGTAGCTCAATTGGTAGAGTGCTCGTTTCGCACCTCATACCCAGTTTCACAGGTATGTTCGAAGATACGAGAAGTACCGGGATCGAAGCCCGGCAGGTCCATAGTCAAAGTTACCAGCCAAATTTTTTAATCTAGCGTATAGGTTTGAAAAACTTGCATGTACTCAACAAGCCGAGGATTTCTGACCGCGGAAAAATAAATAAGGGCGGTGGACACGAAGCGTTAGGAGAAACCGTGAGTTACAATTCTTCTCTCCACGACATTTGCTGATTACTTATTCGGCCGTGACACTTCGGCGGAACAGCTCTATAACCAAAGCTCAACACACTTTCACACGCATGGGAGGACATAAATATGAGGAAGAGAAAGATTACACACTTGACCGTTTTTTCACATGCGCTCAGTGAGCTGATGCAACACCCATTCTGCCCAAGGCGGAGAGTGGCTTTCTTGTTGGTGCTTTCCATAACTCATTCATGATACGGCAGGTCCGGTGACCAGTTTACTGTCGATACTGCGTATGTCTTACGCTGTGTGTAAACGAATCTAAACGTTATAATGCAAGCAAACTATATACTGGGTGCGGTTCAGAGCTGACCGGCACCGTGAAGCACTGACCAGAAAAGGGTTCAACGTTGGGTTTTGTCCCACAGCACCAACAGTGCGACGAGTGGAAATGCTTTCAGTCATGGAGTGTGGCTGTGGATACTGCGTCATAGTCTTGTGCTCAACGTTTCCGAAGTGCAAAAGGATATGCAGAAGATTACAGTGGACTGGCAGTCAGTGTAAACAGAAAGAATTGGAAAAACCAACTGTACATTGCCGCTCAAACAAAGTACTGTAGTCGTGAAAGGTCGTTTGTGCGGCTTTTGCTGTTCGTAGCCTTTTGCTTTTACGCTGTTGTCACTGTGGTTGAAGACTTACTTGGTCGACATGAATCACTAGGATGCCGCAGAGTCACAGAGCTCTCGATGAGGGCCTTCAACCGATTTTATGTACCTCTGGTAGCCTCATCTTGACCTCAAGTCTCCATCACCTGCCTCCCTTGTTACTTTGTCATACTGTACTATACTGTGTCCTTAGGGAAGGGTGTCTATCCTCCTCAGCAAACCGCCTCATGAAACGTCCTTTCTCATTTTATTCTGTATTGTGCATGTACGTGCTTGTTCCACAGTATTCTTTAAAGTATTGGGACTTCAGTGCAAGGCGGTGCATGATTCTTCCCTTTGCTTCACAATCGCATCGTGAACATCTGCACAGCTGATCTGCACTTGTGTTGCCAACTTGACGAAAACAGTGATTGCATGCCCGTTGTGTAGCGCCGTCTGCTCAATTCCTACTGACCTCCTCTGCTGCGCAACCATGCCCCGTGAGCCTGCTTTCCTTTCGGCTCCCCTTCTCACCGCCAAGCCACACCGTCCCACTATGATGCGAGCTCCAACCAAGCGCGCCCGCCCCGTCTCGTCCGCGCTTCGGCTCTCCGCTGCGACAACGGCCGTCTCCACCTACCGCCCAGCACCCTTTGTCCCTTACCCGCTCGGCAACTCGCACGTGCAGACTATTCTCGCCCATTTCTATCCGCCTCCGCCCCCCGTAACCTACGTGCGCACCCTAATTCCGTCCGATGACGGACTGGCCATGCTGCACGTCGACCTGGCCTACGGCGCCTCGCTCTCGCCCGTGCACGATGAGCCTGTATCGTTCCAAGGCAGTGTCCCGCCACATACGCCGCGCGCAGAGTATGAGCAACTGCCGGAGAGCGCTCCCGTCGTGGTTGTGTTGCATGGGCTGGAGTCGAATGCGCATTCGCGCGTGTCGAAGCGCATCGTAGCGGCGGTAGGGTCAGCAGGCTTCAAAGTTGTCGTGATGAATTACTGGTCATGTGCGGAGGGGGAAGGGCCGCCGGCAACGTTGCGCTTGTACCATGCGGGTTTTACAGAAGACTTGGAGACGGTTCTAAGGGCTGTGAAGGAGGCGGCAGTGCAAGCAAGGCGGCGTCCTCCGGATGTGTACTTGTGTGGGTTTTCGCTTGGCGCAAATGTTGTCTGCCGCTTTTTGGGGACCTGGGGGGAGCGCGCAGTGGACATGTTTCACGTCAGGGGGGCTGCAGCTGCTTGCGTACCGTTTGATCCGTCAGCGTGTCAAAAAAAGCTGGACAACGGGTGGAAGGGGGTTGTGTACAGTAGCAGGCTGGTGCAAACTATGCATGCAAAATTTCGAGCAGCTCTCGAGCAGGGTGCAGACCTAATGGGATGCGATCCTGTGCAGGTTGCCCGTGCAAATCGCGTCGGCCTTATAGACGAGACGTTCATCTCGCCAATTTTTGGATTTAAAGACAAGTTTGATTACTATCAAAAGGTATGTACAGGGAAGGAACTTTCTTTTATCAGTCTGCGAAGGCAGCGTCGAAGAAGGATTGCACAGCACGAATATCTGACAAGATGATTGCTCTTCCCGTTGACTCTTTCGTTGATGTTGTTGATATATTCTTGATCACTTTGACAAATGGTCTATATCCAAAATGTCTACAGGTTGATGCCAGAAACGTTTTAAAAGACGTCGCGGTACCCATGCTCATTATCAATTCTCGTGACGACCCATTTTTCGACCATGAACAAGGTGCAAGTCTGCCAACCCGAGAGCAAATCGGCACCGCACCAATTTTGATGCACTTGACAGAGCAAGGTGGCCATTGCGGATTCCTGGACAAGGATGGGTTCCAACAAAAGGAAGGATGTTACTTCCAAAGAGAGTTTGCCAGGTTTTTCGTTCATGTTCGAAACACTGAAGTTGACGCCGCAGCAAATGTGCCGGCCCTCCCAACTGACCTTGATAACTTCTTTGCTAGTAGAAGCGACGCTGACCGCCCAGCAAACTGACTATATGGCGTCAAGTGAACACGTGCCCTCCTAATAACTTTAATACACCAACAGACATGCACCTGTACAGAGAAATGGCGGCGATCTGTGTGTCGTTCCGGAACGACTTTGCTCCAACTGCCTTCAGCCTCGATCTTCTCTTCGGAACCGCGAAGCCATCCCATTTATCGAATGAATATGTTCCGAACTAGTCGACTGACCTGGAAAAGTTGGTCTAGAAGAGGAACTGGATGTGTACTCCAGACTCACAGGTCTGTTCGAAAACGTTAATTGACCCCCCTCCCACTTCTTCAAAGCTGCTCGCACAGTCTCATAAATGAAGCGGTACTGCTCAGGGGTCTGAACCATTCTGCTGCGTTCATTTTTCATTTGCCGAACCAGTTCCCTTATTTCTTCGACACATACGGGGTGTCGGTTCGCACCGCTTGGATGCGTGAATGCATCCCATAGTCGCCTCAGAGTCTTGTCCACAGCGATATAGGTTCCCGTCCGTCCTACTCCGGCAGAGCAATGCACAACAGGTGGGGCATGAATACCGCTGCGCGCGTAGTGAATCCTGGACAGCTCATCGACGCGAGCACACAAGTGGAGCAAAGTTTCCGGATTCTCAGGGACTTCCTGATCAGGCCAGTCAATGTACTGCAACTGGACAACTTCGAGAACATTTCCAATCGCTTCCAGATGACGCATGAGCTCCTCGCTATCGCTGCATTCAAGGTCGTCGTCAACGCAATTTTGCTGGCTTCGCCCCCTTGCTGGGGTTTGCCACACTGAACCTTCCGACGCCGGTGGGATCATAGAATCGGCTTCCACCAAATCCTTTGCATGCTTTTTCCTCGAATCTATCACGCGAGCGACCTGAAAGCGTCTCTCGATTACGCCTGGAGTTTTCGAGGTGTTCTCATCCAGCCCGTGAACCAGATAGTCATTGAAGAGAACATCTTCTCCAACGTCCGGCCAGTACTTTTCGCTCTTCGAGACAGCACAATGTTCCTCCTGCTCCCTTGTGAGCATGATTACGACAGGAGAAACCGTCTCGTAGACCATCTGCCAAAAGTGTGGCATGGTCTCAGGAAGTGGTGCCTGTGTAGCAATGTAACCTGCATGACTAGCATGCCCAGTGACTAAATTAGCGTTAATGTAATCATTTTCACCCGGAGCAACATCCTGCAGTTTGATCCTTGTCGGTTCGTTAGACAATATATTGACGTAACGGTTACGGTAGGTATTCTCAGCTTTGATACTCGTCTCGAATTCATGCTCCTTTCGAAGCGCACGCCTATCCTCTCCTTGTAGCATCTATGCGCAAAGGATCAATGTGAGCAACACAGTACGCACAAGGCCACAAGTCAGCTAGACCGCCCTCGTGACACGTGAGCACTACGCATTCAACAACTACTCTTCTCGCATGGTTGATAATCAACGCCCAGACCCGCATACAAAAACGCACAACTTACATCAAACTCTCCAGCATATGAGTGAAAAAATGACCTCGTCGGCACCTTTTCCATTTGGGCCATACGCGCATCCAGCGCCCGGATATACGCGCGCCTTGTCAGTGGCATGGGGTTCAGTGGCGGCGCAGCGCCGTGCCCATCTCTACTGTCGCGAGAGTCTGAACGTGAAGTTGTCGATGAAGGAGGAGTAGGCGAGGAAGGGGCAGCGGGGGCGGCGCGTCGACGAAACATGTCGAGGCGCATAGTGGCGACGACACCCAGAAATACAGCGGCGACTGTGAAGCCGAGACGCGACGACGACGCGCGCGCAGGACGGACAACGCGGGGGGAAGAACCCCTTCCGCTGGCGGGGTTTGGAGAAGAAGAGCGCTCGGGGAGGGGTGCCCACATTCCAACGCTGCGGCGGCGCGGGAGGGGGGGGGTTGATGAATGTTTTCGGAGGGGGAGGGGGTGAAAACGAAGGCAAGTCCGGATGAAGGGCGTGGTGCAGAGGCCGGACAAATCTGAACTGAACTGCAAAGGCAGACAGTGGATGAACGTGGTCTTACAGTTGTGTGTACAGTAGAATAATTGGCAGAATTTTATCGCGGCAAGGGGAGGGGGAGGGGAGGGGGAGTTCGGAAAGAGGGTTTGCAACGCTCTGGGACTTGCAACGTTCTGAACAGTGGGGGATGTAGGGGGGATGCGGAGCAGGCAGCAAAACAGAGGCGAAGCGCGAGGGTGTCTAGTGTTTTGAACGCGGTTCAAAAACCCCTTGAACAAGTGTGGCGTTTTCGATACATGACGCTCCCGGTGGAAGCGTCGGTGTCGGCAGAGCACCGCAACCAAATCAAACTGCTTCCGCACTTTGGCATCCGAAACCAAAGCAGACCCGCGCCGAAGGGTGGTGGCGCGTCCTCAGCGGTGTAACTAGGTGCAGTGCTGGTCAACAGGTTCTAGGTTGGCTGTGTAGCTGGCGAGGTGTGAACGTCGTCTTCCACCTGGTAACGCGAAAAGATTGTCGCGCTTGTCGCCGGTCTTGCACTCCCATCTGGAGGAAGTGTACAGTAATGCAATGCCTGGTTCTGTGAGGGGTACAATGGCATGTGAGGCGGCCAGCAATGAAAACTAGCAATATTTGTTTCTTACACGGGTTGGTATGGAGTATACGCGAGTACTTTTGTGATGGACACTGCTGATGACTGCTTGGGCATGGCAAACCTCGCAAGTACAGCGACAAGGGCTTGCCAGCATCCTTCAAGCATTCACTGCAACACGGATGCGAGTGTGTCTGAGGGTTGGCAAAAGGCTACACATGTATAGAGAGCTGAGACTGTGTGCTTGGTACACTGTGACTGCTGCAAAGAACCTGTACACGCACACGCCCCCTGACACTCGCTGGCAAGGACGATGCCGGTAAGTGTAGCGCAAGATGAAGGGATACTCGTGTTTATAGAGTTAGGGGCTGACAAGCGAGTGAGCAGGAGAGCGCAGTGCGCAACCTCGGAAGCTGTATCTATTTCAGTCATGACGATTCCACCGCGATTGAAGACGTGAAAAAGGCCGAAAATAAACACCCGTGTGCATTGTGTGTACTGCAGAGCGTGGAATCAGACAGTTTGGCGGCTCGTGTGAGTGCTGCGTGGAGCACACTGAACATTGGGGGCATTGTAAGCGTCGGGACGACCCCCGCCCATTGCGTCACGATTCTGAGGGTAACCAGATTGAGGCAATGCTCAGTTCCCGCTGACCTGACCTAGTCGAGTTAGTCTACCTGGACTGCGTGCCCCCGTTTTCACTTTTTTTTTCCTTTTTTCGACGCATGGATAGTCCTCTGCGCCATTTAGCACGAGTGCACGGTCTGGCAAACTCAGGACGACAGATGTATAAACCTTCAGCTCTCGGAGCCAATGTGAGCGTTTTCTGGATCATTGAAATGAACGTTGTTCAAGATTTCTCCGATGGGACGAGCACCCATGTGTCATAGTGCCCATTTCAATGCACTCCTGTCACGTCACCATCGCTCAACAGGTCGGTAAGCGCTTATCGCATCAACACGTTTCCGCCAGTTTGAGCTTATCCGGGTCGTCGGCGAGAGACAAAGGGCAAACCTTTCGCAGAGGCGCAGCACTTGTTATCGGCTCGAGTCCGTATCGCTGCGGTGCGACGTGGATCGCCAAGTAATGGCCTCCACCCAGCCTGCCTTTACCCCCGTGCTCCCCGTACCCCCACGTCGCCGCTATGCACGATCCTTTCGCCCACCTTCCCCCTGCCGTGCCACCTCACGTCGCGCAACGCTTGTGGCCAAGCTGAGCCAGGAGCAACGCGTGGCCGGTGGTGGCGTTGCCCCATCGGCAGACAAGTTCAACAAGTATGACGGGCTTGATCCCGCCCTCTTTACGGATCTCGCGTCAGCACCCGGCGTACGACTGGTGCCGCTGTGGCGCAAGGTCTTTTCCGACCAGCTCACCCCCGTCGTCGCATATCGCTGCCTGGTTCCGGAGTCGGACACGGCCGCGCCGTCATTTCTACTAGAGAGCGTGCACACAGGTGAGCGCGTCGGGCGATATAGTCTCATCGGGTCGCGGCCTGTGCGCGAGGTGCTGGCCTATGGGGAGCAGGTGACGGTGGTGGAGGGAACAAGTGAACGAACGGAGGCGTGCAGTGATCCATGGGCTCTGATTGCAAGGATGAACGAGGAGTTGCAGCCGGCGGGAGTGGAGTGCATGCCGGGGGGGGAAGCACTGTTTGGTGGTGGGTGGGTCGGGGCTGGGGGGTATGATACGATGCGGTATGCGGAGCTGAAGAGCTTGCCGTTCGAAGCGGCGCCAACGGATGATCGGGGACTGCCGGATTTGCATATGGGGCTGTATCGGGACGTGATTGTGTTTGACCATGTGGCAAAGGTGATTTTCATCATGCACTGGGTGGATCTGGACGAGTATGGGAAAGGTCAAGCTCATCAAGATGCGCCCAAGGCGTCGAGGGAGGAGGTGGGGAGGGCGTACACGGATGGTGTCAGACAGCTGGATGCAATGGTGGATCTCATCTTGGAAGGGGCGCCGCTCAGTCCAATACAGGCTGGCAAGGTGACGCTCAACACAGATGCGGCGGCACACAAGACAAGCTATCCAAGCAATATGAGCAAAGAGGAGTTTCTGAAGTCGCTGGAAAAGGTGAAGCACCACATCGCGGTGGGCGATGCATTCCAGATTGTGTTTTCACAACGGTTTGAGCGTTGGAGCGAGGCACACCCATTCTCCGTGTACCGGGCACTACGAATCATCAACCCGTCGCCATACATGATCTACATGCAGTGCCGCGGCTCGACACTTGTAGCATCCTCCCCTGAGATCCTGACGCGCGTGGAAGGCGGGTTGCTCACAAACCGCCCGCTGGCAGGGACGCGGCGGAGAGGGGCATCGGAGGAGGAGGACCAAGCTCTGGGGAGAGAGCTGCTGGAGGACGGCAAAGACGTTTCCGAGCACATGATGCTGGTGGACTTAGGGCGAAACGATGTGGGAAAGGTGTCCGAGTATGGGTCGGTGAAGGCGGAAAAGCTCATGGAGGTGGAGCGGTACTCGCATGTGATGCACATTAGTAGCACAGTGACGGGACAGCTGCGCAAAGGTCTCTTGTCGTGGGATGCACTGCGGTCGACGTTGCCGGCGGGCACTATCAGCGGGGCGCCCAAGATCCGCGCAATGCAGATCATCGATGACCTGGAACCGACCAAGCGCGGGCCGTATGGCGGGGGGATTGGATACATTTCGTTTCATGACGCAATGAATATGGCGCTGGCACTGCGGACCATGGTGGTGCCGAGCAAGACGCGGGTGAGGGACGGGCGCATGGAGTGGCAGTACTTTCTGCAGGCGGGGGCAGGGATTGTGTTTGAAAGTGACCCGGAAGCCGAGTATACGGAGACGGTGAACAAGGCAATGGCTCTGAATAAGGCTATCGACTTGGCGGAGAGTGCGTTTTGAGGGGGAGGGGGGGGGAGCAAAGGGAGCAAAGGGAGCAAAGGGAGCAAAGGGAGCAAAGGGGTGCAAAGGAATGGGTGTGGTCAACGAGTGAGAGAGAAATCAGTACAGTAAATGCAATGAATATGTTGAGACGGGGGGGGGTGAGGTGCGGTTGAGGCGTTGGGGGGTTGATTGTGTGCCATGGTGAGGTTTGGAGTGCAACGACGAGATTGGACGAGAGACGGTGCCGGTTGAAACGGAGGAAGCAATAACATTGTACTGTATGTACAGTAGTCTCGTCAAACAAAAGGGCTTTCAAAAGTATTGTACTGTACTGTACGAATGGATAGGTCGTGTTTCGGAAAGTACAGTAGTGTTGAAATGACTAACACACCGATCCCTTTACACGTGTGCAACGGTGGAGCACTGTACCAGTATCGAGAAGGGTTGCCATAAGAGAGGCAACTCCCACGAGGCACTCTGGTAGCTCTCTACTGTGGAGTAGGCTTGTTTGTAAAACTGGGCCCCCTCGTTTTTTTTTTCAAGTTTTTCCCTTCCCACACCCAGATCTTCACCTTGTTTCATCCTTGCCATCCTCTCCTATCTCCACCCCTCGACATCCTCCCTGCTTGACTCCGCATCTTTTCTTTCTGTGTCGTGTCTCTTCTTCTTCTTCTTCCTTATTCCCCACCCCTCGTTCCCCCACCTCCTCGCCTCCCCTCCTCTTCATGCTCGATTCCCCGTCCCTCAACCAC
>JAUKWC010062161.1:0-36901 GCA_032356245.1 Endocladia muricata | reverse complement strand
GGGATGGAAAGGGGGCGGGGGGTGGTACAGAGATTGGCAACGAGAGCGACGAGGGGGAGCAGCTATGCTCGACAGCGCCTCAGCGGGTCATGATGGAGGGTGAGTCATGCACTAGCAGCGTGGCATGACTTGCGGGGGTTGAGGGTGTATGTGCAGACCAATGGAACGGAGACGGGGATGACGGGTGTAAAGGTGAAGGAAGCTTGGCAAGCAAGCACGAACGGCAGCGTGGCTTGCTCCCGCGAGGCGGCGCGGAGGCTCGCGGGTCCGTCACGGGTGAAGCTGTCTCTGCCGCGCCCACGGAGGGCGTGGAAGAGCATGGCATGCGAGTGGCACGGTGCTGCGGTGAGTAGGGAGGGGCGGCGGGGCGGAGGGAGGAGGGAGTGGGCACTTGCTCGGGTGTCGGTGGAAAAATGATGCAGAGTGACGGGGGCAGACGCGGAGAGGGAAGGCCGGCATGGAGGGTGCGGTGCGGGACGAATGCATTTTGGCGGGGAGCGTGTCCTGCTGACGGAGTGCGACTCGTTTTTTTCCGAGCGGGTTGGATGTGTGTCACAGACCAGAAAAGTCCTTGCCGAGCGATGCGTGCATGCGTGCACACACGGCCGTCGCCGTTGCGCGAGCATGGTACTGGCGTATGTGAACAATCTTCCGTGTGGTCGACGAGGAGATGACGGGGTGTGACAACGCGTTTCTTGCTCTGTTGTGAATGCGCTTTCGATACTGCAGGACACCTCTGTGACAGCAGAGTCCCCGAGAGAGAGTGTCAGCAGTGTCTTCCATGCGCCTTCTGCGCGCGTGTGAATACAACCACACCGAGTGATACGAGGCCCACGTCGGCGAGGGAGACTGCCTCTGCCCAGTGCGCGCTGCAAGCTGAGATAAATCGAGCTGGATGTGCAAGAGGAGAGTTCTAGTTGCGCGCATGCAACATGCTTCATGTGTTCTGTTGGTTCGTGTCAAATGGGGCAGTGCATCAAAGGGCACTGCTCTCAGCCGGTTGCTTGAGCCCTGTGCGGCATGGGTGCGAGAGAACTGAACTGACGCGGTGTGACGTGTTCTGTCTCTGGAATTCCGAGTCGTAATTGCAGCCGGCGGCGAAACTGCAACCAATTCTGCTGAGGTTCTCTGCAAAGGAATCTTAGCATATTTCTGTCTCACTCTGGAGGTACACGCGGCATTTCAAGTGTTTAGTGTCCACTCCCTCACTTCCCCTACTTCCCAGCTGGTCTCCCTCAAGTGAACACTGCACAGACTCGACAGATAAATTCGCTCTGGGGTACCGTAGAAGTTGCTGTTGACGCACTCGTACATGGGTGAAGATTGACGTGCGTAGGAGCCTACGACTTGCTACAGCACTCTACTTATCAACACCACGATAGGTCGTCATAGGAACAAATTGAGTGTAGGGGTGAATAGATTTCTTTCGAAAGTACCTGATCTGACGTAGATACTTTCGACTGCACAACTATTTGAGCAACGACGGCTAGTTGACGCTGTCGCAAGGGGGTATTGTGAAAGAACGAGGCGATGCCTCTTGCACAGCCCTGAAGCGTTTTGCCTCGCATAGTTTAGTCAGTTTTGAAAGCAAATGCCTTTTGAATCCTGCGGGGCGAATACCCCATGTGAATTCAATATCTTCTGGTAGTATCACCGTCCAAGTCGTGAAGTCACATATACTCCCAAACCAAGTTCTTTCGTTTTTTTGCTCTGTACAAATATACATCTGGTTCTACGCGTTTCGGTGTGACGTAAGTATGCCTGAAGCATGTACAGAGAGGCTGCTGAACCCGGTGTTTCGAAATCCAGTGCGTCAGCAGACGTGTTTTTGAAGCGTCATATGCCATTACAAAAGTCTATGATGATACACATTGTAATTCCTACTTATGATGAGTCTCATACACTACGGGTCTTTACGCCGCTGTTCAGTCGGACAGTTTGACATGAAGCTCAAGCTTTCTAGTCTTGCGATAAAACCGCGATCCCGGCAAGCCTACTGCCGTGTACAAGACTCTTTTCTGTTTCGGTCTGTAGCTTTATTGCCTCTGCATATGCAACCTAATACTACAGCAACAAGCGCATGTTTAACCTCAAGTGCAGGAGTTTAATAATTGCCTGTAAGTACCTGTCTGGCGTAGGAAGTAATCAGCGTGTACAATTGAGCGCTAGGTAGCACTTCTAATTTACGCGCATGTGTATTCTTTTGGGAGTCATGGACCTGAGTAGATCTGATATTCACCCATGTCTCTCAAATTCACTCGATAGGTTGTGGAGATCGACATGTTGGTGGTTGATACATTTTCTACAGCTCCTATATCGTACATCCTGCTAACGCTTGGTTACCTTTTCATCTCAACCATACGCGATTCACAAGACGGTTTTAAAGGGTTTCATGTGCACCCGCGATAGAGACAGCGTTAGCCTCAGATCTTCTTGCGAAGTGTACATTGGGCGAAGGACGACAGATATTAAAGGATATACCACTCAAGAAATCCCTCCTGCGAATATGAGGCAGGCATTGGAAAGGTTTATCCAGAAATAGGTTGAAAGCTTCCATTCCCCATTTTCCAAATTACTGAATGAAATCAGTCAGAAGACGCCCCAGCTACATGACATGGCATCATTCGTAATCGGATGGATACCACGCTGCGCCATTCGACACTATTACTGTGGAGAAAACGAGAAAAGACTCCTTTGCAAGAACAGCACCATTTGCTTTTGACAACAAGCGAACATATACTGTGCGATACTGAAAGATAAGTGGGCAGGAAACAGCTTTGTCAGTCATTTACCCAACTCACGTCTAGGGATATAAATACTACTCCCAGCAGTTTCAGTTTCATCCCAATCCCGCTGAGAGAACGTAGCCGAAATTCGTTGAAAACAAATCATGTTGGACCAATCTATGCTGGGTTACTTTAAAACGATTGGAACCCACGAGAATGGATCATAGTCCTTGTGAGCCCCATCTTGCGAGGATCGAGATTTGAACTAAGAACCACGAGTCGACTTCAGCTAAGATCCTGAAGTAAGCTCAAGAACTGACACACGGTTGAGAACCGAGTGTAGTGAGGAAGGCACTGCAATTCCCGACTGATTTCGGGCCCGTACTAAGTATAGTAACGTGCACAACTTGAATGTGTACTCCTCAGATGGTGAAACTGTCCTCTACATTTATATTCGACAAATCAGAAGGGCGTTCTGAAATTGCATTACTACAGTATAGCCGTCGACCATTACCAGCAAATTGAACCCTCCACAAGGGTTCACATTCCAAAAACAGGGTTCATTTTGCACAATAACGTACTATTACCAAAAAAAAACGAGCTCTCTTGCAGGCTGATGCAGTAATAGCAGAACGTTTTACGACTGCATAATCAGAGATTTCGCCGAGAAATTCGCCAAGTACTTCCTACTCCTCCCATCCCTTATCCTCTAATCCCTTAAAAAGGGCTGCTCATCTCTCATTTCCTTATTCCCAACATATAAATGAAAATATATGCACAACGTAATCTATTCTCATTCTGCACGCACAGTGAAATTACAAAATGAAGGTGTCTCATTATTGCAAATGATTGTTGTGCAGCATGCACAATCGGCGAGCTGCATCTTTATATACAGTGACAAGCATATGTGTATCCATTTGTCGGAGAGGGAAAACCTCCTTTGCTGACTCCGAATTTCGATATAACTGTTTCAGGGTCAGCTTCTGTATTCCTTTTTTCTCTAATTTTCTCCGCAATCTATAACACTCAAATGAGCCGATCTAGTTAGTTACTCCTAAACTTCAGAAGTGAAGCTGTTTGCCTCAGATTCGTTGCAAGAGTGCAACACTGTTATTACGTATCGCGAAGGTTTTTCGAAACTTTCCATGTTTTAGAAACGCGAAGTCTCCGATATTGACACGTCGTGCTGGTATCAGTGCAACACTGATAGTATACTCCGCTCTATGGCTTGTACAAAGGTAAACCTGTCTCAATATTGGGCAGCTAAAGCCTGAAAAGAATGGAGGCCTCAGGAGACGTGCAAACATGACACAGTACCTCAACAATTGTTTGTTCCTAACAACCCTCTGGCAACCCTCGAGTACATGGTAATCACAGCAGTCTATGGGCGATTGCATCATACGCTTACCACATTCTATTAATTGCAGGGAATTTAACTCGCGGGCCCCAGCTTAAAAGAATATTATTGCATTCGTTGCTCTAGCTAGAGTTGCTGCATTCGGTTGGACGGCAAGTACAAGTTCAACAGAGAGTGTAGGTTTGACGCGACCCAACCGGTAACGATTCGTTAGTAAGCAATTCAGCTCCGTCCCGTTCATTGCACAAGAGTAGAATTCTGTTCGTTTGAGAGAAAAACACTTCGAAGTAATATTACTGTACTATATGTTCCCCCCAAGTTTCCAATTTTGCTTGCCGAGGAACTTCACGACAGACAGTTCAGACTTTAAGTATCTGCAACCCAGATTTTTATTATTCTCTACTTGCAGACTAGGTCAACAAAACCCGGACCAAAAAAAATTAAGTCTCCCCGTCGCAGCGCGTGTTGAATTTTCGCAATTAAATATAATTCCCTTATGTTTTAGGCGAACTGACAGATGTGAAAGAACGCGGTAGACTTTGGGGGATATCAGTCCGGCGCACCAGAACAATTGCTACAAGCCTTAAATCGTGCAGGCCCACGCTCTAGCTGGAGCTGATGCAAAAAAACGCCTCATAACTTCCCGTCGCAAGTTCCTTCAACACCTCTGTTGAAGCGGCTGTGGGAACTCGTGGAACAGATGGAAAGCATATGGCGGAGGAGAACGCAGTGATTATTTGATAATATCACCGAAGTAGGTGAGACTGTTACTATTTTCGGCTGTGTTAATAGTTGTGAACCAGTATTATTTGGTAGAGGAACACGGTGAAGAGTGCAAGAGACCAAGAAACTGAGAGATTCAAAGGTTTTCTATATACGACTTCGGAATAGTCGTCGGTTGATGAACCTTGACCCTCGCACCAGATCGACAGAAATGAGTGTAGTTAATCTACATTTAAATGTAGTGCCCGTTCTAACTCGAGTTCCGTAACAAGACACCAGCTCATTGGCCACCCAAATGATGAATCAGTCATTCATCCGCGAGAAACCATTTCGTAATGCCACCGATGACCATGCTTTTCACCAGATATCGAGCATCCGAATTTGTAACCATTGTCATGAGTGTCACTCTTGGATTACCCCGCAACGTGGTCAATTTTCTCAAGAGTCTGCGCAGTATTTGTACGTGGCTCAACGGTTAGCGCAGTCAGCACAACCAATGAGAGCACAAGATTTGAAGTGATGCGGGGAAAGCGCCACGTTTGCAGTACAAAATTGCCCTCAACATCAGTCGACAAAATGCTCGATTCACTGCGTGCTTGTACAGTAATGCATGGTACTGGATTACCTTGGATAACTTTTGACTGGTTTCTGGCTTCCGGCTATTTTCCTTCATAAATTTTCCACCAGTACGCTGCACTTGAAAACACAAGGTCAAAAACTTTTAGTATTGGAGCTGCAATGTGACAATATTCCTGCATCTCGTTTTAAATGTTCTTTCGAGGTCACCTGCGCCGTCACAAAGTTTTCATCGTTGGCCCACCAGGAAGTGTTCAAATTACTCATTGTTCGTCCCGGAAAGCAGCTACAGCTGGATGCTAGCTAACTTATTCAGTCTGTCGCTCTACAAATGGCACGCAAATATAGGACAAGTACCTCTTAGTAAACCTTGTCAGTGAGTTTGTGCGAATGTGTAATGTGAATTTGCAGAAAGGTTTGTGTTTTAGGAGGTCTCTCTATGACCCTGCTCCAGCCGTGCTGCAAAGAGCAATGAGCGTTGTCTGCTAGAAACTGTTCATGTGTGACGCGAATGACGAGCGCGCAAGTAGGTAAACTCGGTGTGCAGGCTAGATAACTTAGTTTACCCCAGGTTTGAAGACGAAGTCATGAAAATCA
Organism: Endocladia muricata; assembly: GCA_032356245.1. NCBI lineage: Eukaryota > Rhodophyta > Florideophyceae > Gigartinales > Endocladiaceae > Endocladia > Endocladia muricata. Next base: position 30,922 of record JAUKWC010062161.1, on the reverse strand, counting down.
GTACGTGTCTACTGTCAACTGAGAAAGTCTCCCACGACAATTTCTTGCATCGAATGAGTACCAGCTCAACAACATGATCCCACCACTTGTTTACGAGTGTAGTACACTAATGTCACATTAGGGCACTTTCCATGGGTACTCACGAGGTATACGTGGATCAATACAACATTCGATCGTCTCAATACTCTGACCGAATGCTAACCCCGTTTCATTGATTCAGCGCAGATTAGGTTTCGCAGTAATTCTGCCTAAGATACTAGTCCAAATAGACCAGACCTGAAGGGTATTCCTCTCATGTTCTAGGGAAAAACAAGCGGATAAACGGCTGTGATCCATTTCCTGTCAAAACATGTTCTCGGAGGGGTTAGGGAATTCTACGCGATCCGAATGCCGTGAGGAAGGAAGCTCTTGAGAAGATGGATGAACTCAGGTCATTGGTACGATCAGAGTTTTTTGAGTTGTCTGCTTATTGCGGATCGTCTAAGGTTCTATTTTCGTTCTTGAGTATTTCGATATCTCACTTCTAAGCAGTCTCGCACTCCTTGCTCTTGTCGCTAAAGTGAGCGACGTCTCCTATTGTTGCACTGTGAAAAACTTCAAACATTTTCAACTGTAGGATGTCACTTATCTCGCTCAGTGAGTGGCATGGACAAGTTTTGCTAACGGGGCCTTTTCGCAGTATCCTCTCGCGTCAAACATCAGCTGCGAAGTTCATAACAGCCCTTCTCCTACTTCAAATCGTCTCGGCTAAAGTGGAATGGGCCCCGACATGCGCTAATCACCTTGCAAATGACGTCACGAAGAACCCTGTTCTTATACGGGCATGGGATCTCCTTCACAGCTTTGGTGTAAACAACCGCGTTGTGTATCAAGCTCGCTTTGAGAGGTACAACTATACTCCTATCGGCGAACCGACGTCCGCGAAGTACAAAGGACTTGATTTCTTTTATGCTGGGGGAAGCAGTGAACGCACAGATCCAGAATTCGTTCGTCTCCTCTTTCAGCGCCCAGCAAGGATTTACCTTTTCGTTCATGCGTACGGTGACCTGAATGAAGCATCTCTCGGCGACTGGAAATCTGAGGGATGGGCCATGACCGGCAAAGACGTGCAGATATTTTCGTATGGAATCCATCAGAAGAGCACGATGAATATCACCCCGTACGTATATGTGTTTTCAAAGCCGACCATGGGTAGCGCGAACGAAATCACTGTACCGGAGTTTGGCTGGGTCGCCAAACACTTCCAGGGCCACGCCATCGGTGTAAACGGCCACTTTCACTTGAGAATCGCCGAAGCCGACGGAAGTGCATCGAAGCCACCAGCACGATTCCGGGGCGTAGAAATCATTCCCAATGTCCCCTGTCCTGACATTCTTCACAATACGTGGAGTGTTCTGGATGACAACTGGGAAGATGCGGACACTAAGGGAGTGCAATTTGCGACGTGGCATCCGACGTGGGATCCATGCTACTGGTGGTAAGTTTTCACAACTTCAGTTTATCCGTTAGGCCACTGCAAGAATCGCATCTGGTTTACATTCTTTCTGACAATTTCTTTGGTGTGTACTACAGCGCGTACGATCACGATCATGGCTCCTCAGCACCTATCCTGATGGATTACCAGCCCAAGTACGGCTATGTCCAACAGAAAAACAATCGCACAGATGATGAACCCAATCCTGGGTTTAAGGATTTTGTGGTTGCTACAGATGGGTATCTCTTGTATTTTAGTTCTCATATGCAGACTTCAAGTCTTCGTCGGGTGACGACCAGATTTCACGCCATAACAATTGCTGTCAAAACAAGAGACGGTACTCTAATGGCGGAATTGACGTTCAAGGCTGACTTTGGATACCTCTCTGCCCGGTCACAAAAGAAGGGGCAGTTTGTGGCGCTCACGCCCAGGGACGCTGCTTTACAAGCTTCACAGGAAGCAGCCCTCCCACACGTAGGCAGTCTTCGAACTGTCAATGTTATTGATGAAGGAAACCTGGACTCCAGATTTGAGTTTCGCGACAGTGCTCACTTAATGTTGGGGACTTACGAGCAGTGGACTGTTGAACCACCGTGCACGTCGGCTAAGAGACCGGGCAAACTGACATTTGATACACAAAACTCGTGTACAGGGGTGAAGAGCGAGGGAAGACTCGGCACGGCCATAGAGCTCGGTGGTGAGACGACCGAGGGCTTTTATCGCAACACTGCACTGATGCGCACGGTTCGAGCCAACAAGTTTACCATAAGCGCCTCACTCTGCTCGTTTGGGGAAGACTTCAAGGGAGGGTACTTCTACACTGATGTGTACGGAAAAGAGCTGCGATCAGGGCCTGGACGCAGTGCGGTGAGACAGTACATTAAACCAGGATTTGGAGGGAGTTTTAGTGGACGGTGGCTCCCCGTGGAGCAATGGCTCGGCTTGCACCAGGGCGACACTGACGACACTGACCTCAAGAACTTCTTCAAAGACAGCGGGTACGGTATTAACCCACGTGTGAATTAGCCAAGAGTAAGGTTACGTACTGTACAGTACATCTCAGATTCTCAACCGCCAGGAGCCTCTCAAATTGTTGCTCATCAGTACAGTAAAACACAGCTCCTACCGAGCACGAAATTATATTCAAACTTCAATGCAGTACTGTATGAGCCATAATCGCGCGATGAGAGACTACTGGTGCTGTACTGTAAGGCAGATGTTGCCGTTTGTAGATCCAGTAAGCCTGTAACCTGTGCCTACCGGGGCTGCCTAGGCACATACGTCCCCTCGCCCAATACTCGAGATCATCGCGCGGTAGGATGCGTTGCTCGCTCTGTTTGTTATCAAGTCGTTCACGCGCACAAAGCTGAGCATGACTTTCATTCGGAGTCGGAACATGATTGCGCACTCGGATCAGTCTATCCAAACATTAGTGCCCCTGCCAACATGTTTTCGCAGATCGGAACATTTCGCTTCCTCCAGTCAGAAGTCATCCTGACCAGGTGGTCTAAGAAGCTCACTGAATGCGGAGTTCGCAAAGCTACTCTACTTGCCATTGCGCTTAGATACTTCAAAATACGGGTTTACTGCGACGGAAGCGTTTCCTTCCTGTGGTTGAGATGACCTGGCGATCACGATTCACACGAGTCACACAATATTTTAGACAATATCGGCGGCATCCCGACCAGGTCGGCCAGACTGCCCATCGGTAAGCAACACTGCATCACCACCATCCCTTCCGTCCTGACCATCTCCAGCCATCAGGTTCTCACTGAACGCGAAAGTTGCCGGAGCGGCTTCTTCGGCCTGTCTGAACAGGGCCAACGTCGGATTCTCAAATTCTGTTCGATCCACAAACGTTCGAGATGTCGGCCTCCTGACGCTTCGAGAACGTCTTTCACAGAACCTACGGAGATCAGCCGGGGAGGTGAGCACGCCAGGGAATCCGTAACGCCCTGCGCGACCATTACGACCGCGAGGGTTTCCGGCACCACCTCGTCCTCCGGGTCCGCCAGGAGAGAACAGCCCTCCCGGACCACCGTCGCCGCCCTCGCCGCCCCGTGCCCTCCTGCCCCCCGATCCGGCGGGACCACCGTCGCCGCCTCGCCCACCGCGACCCGCAGTAGTACCGAATGTGTAGTCCGGCTCACACACTGCAGTTCCTCCCCCAGCTCCCCCATTCCCACCTTTGCCTCCCCGGCCTCCTCCGTCCCCTCCTGGTCCTCCATTCCCTCCATCACCTCCTTCTCCAGCGGGCTTGCCTCCATTGCCTCCATTTCCTCCGGTTCCTCCAGTTCCGCGTCTATTTCCTCCCATACCCCCCGCTCCTCCTGGTCCTGCACGCCCACCGTCTACACCTCCGTCTCCTCCCCTGCCTCCCGAACCTCCAGGGCCACCAAGTGTTCCCGGGGCTGTCAGGGAACCACCTTTACCACCACGACCACCGCGACCACCGTCTCCCTGAGGATCTCCACCGGCACCTCCCGGTCCTCCTTCTCCCCCTCGCCCACCGACGAGATTGGGCAAGTTCGGGGTGAAGGGGCCTTGCGTCCGCGGCCCTGCGAAGCCCCCACCAGGCGTCTGGCGATTCTCAACGGAGTTGTTACGTGAAGAGGACTGACGACCGCGAGAGCGTTGACGAAGCACATCTGTCCTTAGACGCAGCCTCTCGAAGTTCTGTCCACTGCTTTGGTGGACTTTGACTGCGGGTCGTAGGTAGCCAGATGATAAGTCTTCGCTACTTGCTAGAGCTGTCGCACTCAGAGAGAGCAACGCGACCCACACCCATAGTGTATACATCTTGTCAGATCTTGCCCGCCTCGGCGAAAATTGTCTCGGGCGGCAGTAATGTGCGGTGGATGAGCACGGCCTCTCACTGACTGCCTCTGTCCGACGTTGCACTAGTTTAGTACGATTGTCTCGGTTGCTTCGGAGTGATGCAAGCTTGGTGAAGAACAGTATCCGTGCAGAGCTCAATAGATCTGCAACAGTTTGAATTTATACTGGAATTCGGTGTGACCTTGGCAATACTTGTCCAGGTCGCGATCACCGGACGAGAGTAATACAGAGATTTTCCGTTGCACTTTGGGTAGCATGACGAGGAAGGGGGATCGTAAGCAATGTTTTCCATGTGACGAACAATCGATTGGAAACCTTTCCCGTTCAATGACCGAAGAATTGCCCCGGGTGTATGACCAAAAAGCGAGGACAATCGGAGTTTTGAGATTTCCGAGGGAATTTTGCATCTACTTTGCTCAAGTTGCTTTGTTGGAAAAGACATACAATGCAATGTTTCCCGCTTAGGGGCCCGCAACATCCTCAGCCTGTTTAGTGCAGCTTCGTACGGTTTTTGCTTACAAGAAATGCACAATCCATGACAATCACTGGAATATTATGCCTGCTCTTGAAGAGCTTCTGCTCATGGTCGTCTGCCGTCCTGTACTACACTACAGTTTGTATCATACATAGTTGGGTTTACGGCCTGATTTTCAAGCACTCTCTCGAACAGTTGCATCGATCCTGGCATGAGATGCTCAAAAACATTGACAACGCTTCTTCATTCCTAACCCAATCAATCACGCATGCGTCAGTGACGTTAGCAAGATCTCGGGACTTGGCGTTTTAGAATGTGTAGCACTTTAAGGCATTTGTGATGACAATATGGACTTTCTCGGAGCTTACTTGACAGTACGGTAGCGAAAGGCAGACGACCTACGCTGATATTTCACATCAGTTGAAGTTGTTGGTACAAACTCGTGTGACCAACTCTGTCTTTGTTTGTATACAGTACGCGGTACAGAGCCCCGCGAGTGACAAAGCACTCGCTTCGTATTCACTATCTTGCCCCACATTGTGGTGGTCAAGCATTGAGAGATTATGATATTGACGTGCTATGATAACTTTCCAGGATAGATTTTGGTGTCATAATCTCGTCGCATCTGATTGTAGCTGAAACGGAAAAGGGCTACAACATGCGTGCTGCAGCTTGAAGTAGTGTGTCGCGTTCAGAAACACATGTCACTACTTGCCTTCCGACAATGTCGTGACCCGCACACGGTGTAGTCTCGCCATTTGGTAATACGGGCACTTGTCTATTGCGGCGACCAGAAACCAGAAAGGAACACTTATTGTGAAGGCTTTTGGCATTGACCAAACAACTCCTTTGACATCGGAGAAATAGTGTTTGTTGTCTGTTGTTGTACTTACAAACGGTCTTACAATCACGACATTCTTCTGGCAGATGGGCATCGTCACACATCGTTCATTCTGGCATAGATCATCACAAATTATCTGACATCCTTACTGGAAGAACGAATCTCATAGCTTCTCGTCTTACAGTGTAATCTCTACAGGTCGACATCACGAATATTACCGGCCCAATTGATTGATCGAGATGGAGATGGGAGTGGCCAGCATTGGTCAATAACGTAATAACCAACACGGCGAGTGATTACACGACAAGAGAAATATGGGATCATCGATGCTCGGGTGGATGGTCAAAGCAGTCCCCGAAGTCAAACTTGCTGCCGACTTTGACGTTTTTTTTACCTGACGGTTTTCAAATTCCTGTAGTGACAAGGAAAAACTACTGCAGCGGATGGACCCAACGCACACGCCCCTTGTAGCTAATGGGATGACGTGAGGAGACCTGCTTTCACTATTTGAAGAACTGGCCAAGTCTCGAACTGTAGGCTAATGGAATACCAGCCAGCCATCTGCAAAATCGTATAGACTAGCTAGCTACAGGTGCGTGTGCATCGCGTATCTCTTCCTGAACTGAGAAAATAAGAACCTCCAAAGAATGTACTCTGTTTTACGGTTTAGATTGAATTGGTCGGCCTCCGGATAGCATTGAGCGTGGAAAATAAAAAGCAATGAATTAGGGAAGTAGGGTTTGTGGAGGCTGTGGAGGCGGACACTGGTTCATTCGGGAGCCTTTTCGAGTTGGATGGGGTTCGCTCCTCCTGAGCGCTTCGTGTCTGGGGATGCTGTTCTTTTTTTTAGAACCGAAATGTGTACTCTCATGAGCCTGATGTCGTTAGCCGGGCATACATTTCAAGGTGGACCAATTTTCGTAAAGTGCGTAGTGTTTTGACTCGTCTGTGTGTACCTGAACTGTAGACTTTCAAAGACTTCAGGTTTTACTCCGATGTACAGTAGTGCTGAAACCAGACACCTAACATGACCGTAACACATCTACAGCGTAGAAATGAGACTGCAGCCGGTCTCGCTGTGCCGCAGAGAACGTCTTTCTTTTTTCTTTTCTTTTCGTGAGGGAAGTGATTTTTCTATGAACGGCCTCTACTCCGGCTAACAAAATTCCCCGCGATACGTACGATTCCGTGCTCCCCGCAGATCCGAATTCTATTTGCTCTTCGCACTACGACCCTAACAACGATGCATTACCTACTGCCTCTCTGCATGCATGTGAAAATGTGTCAGAGGACAGAAGATCAGAGTGAAATAATGCAATACAGTGTTTCTTATTACGCCATGCGCTGAAGAGTTTGTTGCACCTGGTGATGAAAGGTCTTGTGATGATTTGAAAGCAGCATTTTGCAACTTGTGATGAGATTCCGAACGCCAGTCGCATGGAGACACGGAATGCGGCATCTTCTGAGGTGAAATGACCAATAGACACTCGTCTATCGGAGAAATGGCTCCGTACTGAATGAGGCCAAATATCTTTCGTTATGTCCCAATGTTCGGGGCTGGTGTACAGTATTGAAAGTGCCCATTCGACAGAGGTGAAAGAGAATGACCTGCCCGATGGACACGTGTCTATCTGATTCGCTCCCAATAAAAAGATAAAACATTCTGGCAAGGATTCCAGGGCCCGTCATTTTGGAGTCCCCAATTCCCACCAAGTCTTGTTGCGAATTGTGGAATCCCACTGTCAAAAGGGAAACGTGCTCGTCAATGCCTTTCATGATCAAAACAGCTGAGACAATCCTTCTGAGTGGAGTGGTAAAGGAAGTACGATAAAAATCTATATGATAGCTCTACATTACATGAACAAGGACAAAGTAGCCTTAATTAAATGCTTCTGGACCAACTCACATGTGTAGCTGTGCGTTTCGAATTCCCTTCGAAATGAGATGAAAAGCAAGGTGTCACAAGGTTTGAAAAGATGGAAACAATCAGATCTTTATAAAACTCGTAATTGCCAATCCGACACGGATGCTTCGAACATTTGAGACCAATTGTTGCACAGTATTGGACAACAGGCATTGTATGAGTCCAATCACGACTGAAGGAGAATGGGGTTGTAGGATGTTTTGACGAATGTGGTAACTCTGGCGCAGCCCCCGCCGTCACAGGCTCACGTGAGCGTGTGTGTTTTTGCTTTCCATGAAAATCCAACACATCGCTTTCCGATCATGCGGCAGTTTTATAGACAAGCAAAGGAAGCAACAGAACGATTACGGAACAAACATGGGTAGGTGACGAGATGTCGTCAGTCTAGCGAAAGGGATGGAATGACCCAAAATGAATCGTCAAACAATCTCGAGAAAACACCACTTTCTGTACATTTCAATGCGGGTGTGCTCTGCTATCGAAATCGAATGCGTGTCAGGTTTCCACCGGGATTAATATCCCGCGTATCGGTGGGGTTCGTACTTTCCATTTGTCGCTTTGCACGCTCGCGACGCAATGATCTTGTCTCGACCTACTTGCGGAACATTGACGTTCCGCTTGCAAACAAGCGTCTCGCGGTACGAAGTTCTCCGTTCAACGGTCTGCTTTAGTTTCTTCTGTCGCTTGTTAGCCTAGACCCTATCTAAACCTTCACATGCAAGTCTCCTCTTCTTGCGTGGGGCTTTTATTGGGGTTTCGGCCCCGGATATTTTCCTCGTTGCAGTCGCTTTCTCGACACCCTTAATAATAAGCAGAACTGTGATTGGTTCCCAGATTTCAAGTTATGCTCGGTTTGGCCCTCCTCCTGTACCGTGCCATGTGACCACCACGTACGGCAACGTTTGCAGAACGAATCGACGAGCTTTAATTATATGATATTCCAACGCTCGACTGTTATCCGTCCCGCTTTAAATTCTAGTTTTTCTGCTCACCAGCTGATAAAGCTGGGGTCTGTAACGGCGTCAGCAGAGGGTATTAGAATGGGAGCGCTCCACTTTCCAGACTTGTCGAACTAAAAAAACCACATCCTTTGCATTCGTCGCCTTTGGGTACTCATCTGCCACTAACATGGCCAGAACCAATCGGCTCGAAGCCGACTTTCGTGCTTGCAGAGTCCACGCAGCTCTTTTCAGAGTGCACATTTAAAATGGTTGAAACATGCCCGTCTAAACAGGTTGGAGGATGCACAAGCTGTGTGTGGGAAGGCCAAGCACAAATTTTCCCATTTTTTTGCAAGAAAGAAGCGTCCGAAAGCGATGTTAAGGTGGAGTCGCTTTCGAAAACGACTAGCATGTTCTGCTCATCGGCGTGTAGGGTAGGGGCGCTGTTTCTGTACCCAATGCCGTACTTTAGGTGAAACATATTTGGGAATTTACTCCGGACTCTTTACGCCAGAACATTTTGCTCTTCACGAGGATGAAGCGCGTGAAGAATTCACAAGTTGCCACATATCTTTCTTTCGTATCTATGTCCAGGACTACTGCACAGGCAAGTGTTTGCCTCGTTTCTAGCATTCATGTACCTCTCTTAGGACTATTGAACCATCTGCATCCAACGGTGCTAGTTCTCAATGATGAACATTTAAACTCTAAACTGATCAAAGTATGAATATGTTTTCCGATTTAAAAGCGTGTGATCGTTCTTATTCCAAGAAGGTTGAAGTTGTAGAATTTGTTCGAAGCTAGAGTATTTTGCGACACTTTTCTGCTTCTAACAGCATAATCATACGCTTCCAAATTGAGAAGTAAAAGAACTAAGCACACATACTACATGGATGCTTTCGCGGCTAAATCGTGACGCTGGCACATATCACACACAGATTAACCACCGCTTATTAGACTGTTTTGGCCGCACTTCCGATTTACGGTCTGGTCAGGTCAGTAGACACTAAACTAGAGTGTCTACTGGACATTGAATTTCGCCTCATATGAAGCCACCTGGCGACCGAAAAAGCATGTCAATTATGTAATACGTATGATGAATATGCTCGTTGTCGTACGTGTAATTTTCTTCACCCTTCTATGATATCAAAACGAATGGTAGCATACTCCGTTGCCCTAAAACTCTGACTGCACAAAAAGTTCGCTGGGTTTTTCTACAGCCCCACTCTGCCCAAATAGAATACTCAAATAACTTAAAGTAGATGCGAAGAAAGCGAAAGTGGATGTCTCCTTGACCCTTTTACGTCTCCGCGAAATTTGATCTCATTTGAGGCAATTTGTTCTCATATGAGCCGCTATATCCAATAGAGACTAGTTTTGTCCAGAATATGCTCCATCTGTAGCACCTACTTTGAGGCAGATATGTGTAGGATTGAGGAATGATCATAAGATATGCTGGAGATCATAGATGAGCGGATTTACGAAGGCATTGGTCGTGAAGAGACTGTGGGCTTGACTCTAAACTCATAAGTTTTTCAATATTCTAAGTTCGGTATACTTTCACTCGGACATACAGATGGAGTGGTACAAGTTCAGGAATAACATAACATAATTTCAATAAAGCCCCAGCCTGCGTGAGACAGGCTTTCCTCATTTAGAGCAGACGGCACAATAAACACCAGACTGCGCAACTCTGCAGATACATCAGAACAGGTTGCTTGTTCTTGTAGCCACACACATAACTCCCGTCATAGTACACTGTTCAGAACTGACTAGGATGGTTCGATAGTCGGTTCTGCCTGTCTATGGCCTCTCGTTTTGTCGGACCCCTGCGACACAATTATTACTATTGAGCCACTTTGAGTTTATTCAAACTTCATCTGTATTGAATTTTAGGCATAGATTGCAGATTTGCCATTGACACATGGACACGTCTCTGCCCTATGAAGATGCTTCACTACCCAAAGAAGGTTCAGGTCAATCGAAGCTAACCTGCGGAGGCCCTCCCATTCATGAGTGGTTCTTATATTCTGGAGAGCTTTGTGTTGCTCTGTGACGAATACTCAACTGAAAATCAGGATACAGTGTCTGTAAAGCCGTGTATTATCTTTACTGAATAGAATGGCCGACTTATCGATCACGTCCTCTTTTCTTCAATGGAAAGAGTTACCAAACTTCTTCGATAAACAAGGACCCCGTAAAATCCCAGTTTAAATTCGCGATGCTTCTCAACATTAGACTCTTCTTCAACGAAGCCTAGAGAATCCTTTCCGATCTCTCACGCGATAGTTGACTGCCAAAAGTCGTACTCAACAGACAGACGAAAACAGTTGGAGTGAAGCAGAAGTTTTTCTTGTCTAAAGTAGCTGCAGAGTAATACATGCGCAAGGTCCTGACTAAAAAAAACAACCCGATCGCCTTAGACGGCAAAAAGAATAAAGGAGAGCTTGAAGACATGCTATAATTTCCGAGCTATCCAGTACTCAGTCTTCAATTCTGAGTACGCTCGCTCTACGGATTAATGCTTTATTCTACTGTTTCTAATAAAACAAGTGTTTACCCTTCCCGTTCGCGCAACTCGACTTGCGCCAAAATGATACTCTTCAGAATTGCGATGGGGAGCAGACGAGGGACTATTGCGTATCAAGAACATAGCGATAGCTCAGATCCATCACCAAAGAAGGATAAAGATAGCTTGAAAGTTGTAGATCCACTGTGTTGATAGGGTACTACTACTGCTCGGGAGGAGCATGGGGCGCTGTTGCAGCACAGTGCCAAGAGAGGCACAAGGGTCAGATGATAGTGTACACTTTGGTTTAGCGAAACGGGCTACATTCTGGGTATTTAGGCACTAGCTTTTCGGCGGCACTACTTTGCCAGAGGGTAATGATGTACTGGATGAGTATACCGAGAAGCCCGATTGAGGGAAGAGGAAGCATACAAAAGTGAAAGAGCACTAGAACCCCTCTACGAAGCACTAAGCCCAACGAAACGAAAGTAGGTTGGCATGAACGCCACGATGATGAGAAATTGGCTAGATTATAGCGCAAATAGTAGGGGAAGAAGTTGATGTCCCGAGGCAGTGATCGAGTTTTGTTCGGGAGAAGGTAGCAAATACGGGTCGACAACAAAGGACTGGGAGAGAAGTCCAGTGATTGTTATGTTGCCAGGAGAAGTATAAATTCCGCAGATTTGGGTACCTAGACCGCAGTGCGGGGCAACGGTCACAGTCATTGCCAACGCAATAGTTACGAAAAGATAAATGAGCGAACTGGATGGCCTGGGGAAGCCTTTGGTTGTGGAGCTGCGACTCGCTAAAGGATATTAGAGGAGAACTCCGTAAAGGGGGCGTAAAAAGCTGGAAGAATAATATCAATTCTGATTGCCAATTGACGGCCCATTACATGCGTACAGATGATCATGATCTCGAAAAGAAGAGCGTTGCTTCAGTAGCAAGCGTTAGTTGGCACGCAGACATTCTTAACCAACTTAGAGCCGTCCATGTCTGAAGTGAGGTACTTTCAGGTCACATGACAAAGGCAACGGTGAGTATGCATCTCTAGTCGGGTGCCGACGTCAGTAGTCAGAGTGCAGCCACAGCTTTACTTTATCTTTCTTGATCCAGCCAGACATAACAAATCGAGTTAGAAGTAGAAATTTGAAGTTTAACATTAGCTGTAGGGCAGATCTCCTAGGTTGACAGAGACAGGCACTGGGAACAGTGCCAGGTAGGGTGCAGCAGAGATGGTGTCAACCGGGTAGCACGACAGCTAGTGGTACGCCAAATAGGAAAAAGAAAGACTCTTGGACAAAGGTGGCCTGAGGTGAGGCCGAACAGTTCAGCCACGCACAAGCCGTACTACAGGTCTCGCCCCCAACGGCAAAGCGCTATTCGCATGAATAAACAACTGACGGCAGCTGGTACCGTTGAGAACTTTTGTGCTCAGCGCGCAAACAGAGAAAGGGAGAAGCTGGGGCTCGATTGGGGAGGGTTGTGTTTCCTCAACAAGAAAAAGAAAATGCTCCTCCCACTTGTATGTGGGAAATACACCAACAGAAAACCTAGCCAGAGTATGATGGTACTAACTCGCAACTTGAACAGTTTTACTCCCTCTTACGTGAAAACAGACAATGATCGATGCGAGAGAGTTTTTCGTAAAGAAAACTGTGCTTCACCCTCGCCGGCACTATTCGTATACAGCAGTACAGATAAGGTGGGGTATTGATATTATCTTAGATCATGCCAGGCACAAGCGTTCTCCGTGGCACCTGCGTGTGACCGCGTGCCGCGCACCGTCTTGCGGATCACATATATGTTTGCCAGCGTTATGACGTTTTTTTTAAACCCATTCTACCTAGTCCAGACAAATGTGGATGACTGTCACTACGGATATCAGTAGTACCCCTGGCAATGCATGCCCCGAAATCTGGGCGCATGCATTGGTGAGTCAGTTAAGGGCTGCAGTCAGGAAAAGAGACAAGGTCTCCCGTTATTGTGCTGTAAGGATTTTGTGATAAGAAACGGCCGGGAGACGCTATAAGTACCAAAACTCCTGAGAATAACGGCAACGATTTGTAACGCTCGTGATAATAGTGATTCATCTAACCAAAGATTGATGAGCAAGAGTGACGCTGGTTTGGCAATGGACAATGAAAATATAAACTTGGGACCATTTTCAACTACGAGCTTTAGACTGACGCCAGTCTTTGCACACCAGGGGCCCGTGGTTATGATCTGTAGAGTAGGGGTCGAGTCAGGAGTTATTTGTCAAAGGAGAGCGTCCTTTTTTCTATGGCCGCGCTTTCCTGATGTTCCGGGCATTCTAGTAACGCCCGTAACTCGCAGCTTAGTTTTTGTCTTGCTGAGATCACATCCATAACCGCACACAGCCAGCGGCTCTGTGGTCTATGTAATGTACATCGTCTACAGTTTGAGGAATATGATAACTTTCTGTTCTTTTCCGCTCCAAGGTCTGCTCAATTTCTTACAGGTTGCCGTTCCATAGGTTACTGCTTCATTCCTCGGCTACTGTGGCCGTTTGAAAGTATTGAGTGTAGACCCAATCTCCCTTGGGAGTTCCAAGAGTTTCCCATACACCGATTACAATGTACAGGATCGCTGAAAGCAACAGATCCTGCCTGATATGCTCGGTTCCACGATCGGGAGATTGTCATGAAGTAGTTTGTGTGCTTTGTCTGGTCGTACTCGGCGTCCAGTCGAAAAATGGAGAAGCAATCCACTATTCCTGTTAAAAAAAGAAGGGGACGTGAACGGAAGTAGATCGTACTTATTGATCCATTTCTGTGGAATAGCAAATGTCGGGGATTTGACTCTTGTCGTCTTCACCCGTCGAAAGCTGAAGCCTCATAGCAATAGAAGATCGTCATCGAGGGTTACTCTGTGTTTACATACAGCAGCAAACGCACCGGTTGCGAAAAAGTCCCGCCGGTCTTTTGCTGGGAAATGGTAGAATGGAGAAGTGAGTAGAAGGTACTGTCCAGGATCCCTATCACCCAAACAATCTTCTTCGGGACAAATCAGCCGTGATGTGACGCTGCTCGTATGGATTATCAGCGAACCGTTGCTGATGCCGCCCGGAAATGAGATTCTCATCGCGCACGCAGTAGGTAGTTCTCCCTCGACCAGACCAGAATAAAGCAGCGTTCTGTAAAAAATCTGTCGGGATACTCCCACCAGAGGCAGAATGCAGTCAAACTCTCAGTGTAGACTTCCCAGCTCGTCCCGCAAATAGTGCCAAAACATAGCAGCTGTTTCTTTCTCCTAGGTGAAAAGGTACTACTAATGTTCTAAGGCAGCACTCGGTTTTGAAGGGTGCAGCTCACACTTGCTGCCACTATGAGTGTATGGCGAAGTAAGCAATGTTATAGATGGTGATTCATTTAGAAAGCCCCGAGCACATGCGCCCCGAGCCGTCCCCGAGACCAATCCACGGACACTGCACCTGGGCGCGGATCACGCAAAATCTTGGGCCGCAGAAAAGAGGGAACATATGTTAACCTCCTTCCTTTTGGTACCTCAGGGTACGAACGCGGTAAGACCTTGTTCAGCACACCCAGTGTTGCGCCTTTCTGCAGCAACGAAGACGAGGACTTACTTCTTATTGTTAATCGACCCACGTTCGCTTTCCCGCAGTGCTCCTTTTGCCGTATTCATTATATCGCCTCGCTCGTGCTGTCAAAAACCCTGGCACCCCAGCTCCTGTGGAACCCCCTCATCTCGAGCGACCGCCCTGGCGATGAGGATTTCTACGTGTAGGTAGCGCGCTCATGGTTTCTGGTGGAAAGTGCCCACATTGTGGAGCAGGATTAAGAATAGCAAGCACTCGCCATCTGCGCGTTTTGGTGACATTGTGCCTCGTGACTGTTTTGTGCAGCTGCGCACCCGCATGGCATCGAACGAAGCCTGAAGTAGAGCTGAGACTAAGGATCCGAGATGGAACCTGGTGAAAGGTTTCATTGATTCAATCAATGATCATCGGCCCGCAAAAGTCAAGCCCTTTCACTGCGTATGTGTTGATGAGGGTATGTCAAGATGGAATAGGCTGGGGAGGAGCTTCATTTATATTGCCATTCCGCACTATGAATTAATTGACCGCAAGCCGTAAACTGAATGCGAAATTAAGCCAGCTTGTTCCGATGTCAGTGGCATCATGGGTCGTCTCGGACTGGCACCATCCACAGCTGATGATGTCCGCCACCAGTTAGATAAGAGATATATGCATGACACATTTGTACTTTTCAGATGGTTTCACACGGATAGACTCATTCTTGCTGACTCGTACCTGCCATCGGTTGAGATAGCAAGGGTGCATTTTGACTATAGCCTGACGTTTACTAGTGCTTTGAAGACAACCAGAAAAGGATACCCTGTTGACGACCTTTCAGAACGGGAAATAGGTGACAAGGATTCTCACATCACGATGGTCGTTTATAACCCCAAACGCGTGGCTGTCATTTCGGCTGAAAGGGACAGGCGCAACTGAATCAGCTCGACTGGGACAACCTTGGCCTAGGACAACATGGACCGTGAGAGGTAAAGATCGAGTGATAGAGACTCTCACCTGGAATGCATTGAGATTGCCATTCCGAATGTATGTGAGAAATACCATGGAACATGTCGTCAGATTTAGAAGCATACTCGTTGTGGTTAGTCTAATCTTGAGCCGGAAAAGAAGTTCGAGGATGAACATCGGGCAAAGAGATTCAATACCTTTCTACTGGCTATCTGCATTTTCGACCCCTGAAAACTGTACTCCGGGTGCCCAAAGAGTAGGGTGCTGACTTCTAACGACTTCTACTGTCGATTGGCAGATGGACTTATTGATGATGGAGTGTACGGAACTTAAAAGGCTCGCAGGAGATCTTTAGCTGAAACGCCGAATGATAACATAGAAATTGGCAGTGGGTTTGGGGTGCATCTAACCCCCATAAAGCGTAGATTTCTGTAATATTATGGGGCATCATCGACTGCTGCTAATCAATCTCGCTTTTTTTTTTTTTTTTGAGCATACAAAGCGACGGAAATTTATATGTTCAGGTTGTTTCCGAAATATTCGAAGAGAGGTTTACACTTGTCATCATGAAACTTGCAGGGATTGCTCTATGCAGCATATCCACGAAGTCTATGGATTCTAACATGAAGGAAATGAGGAGTAGTATTTAAAATGTTTGAGTAATTTGGGCAGTAAAGTCAGAATCTCATGTTGGCGAGCTATCCTGGTTGACATAATAGTTGTCCCTTCTAAATGTCTAGCAGCATTTGAAAAGATTCTATAGCCCTGCACAGTTCTATCGGCGTCATAGGAAATGCTTGATTTCGTTGTGTCGCCATGGAATATGTGTTTAGAAGATGTCCCCGTATGCTATCTCCTGTTGAAGTAGGCACTTCAAAATAGTGCTGAGACACTACTACTCCGGAACTTGTCGAGTCCTCGAGGAGGAATTCGGTGCCCGAAGGCGCTCAGCGACAATCGAACACGCGCACAGCTACTATCCCAATAGCCTGAAGACCTCAAGACTAACCCGTTGCAGTTAGAAATATTTATTAAACGTTTTCTACTTGAACGAGAAAGCATCACAAGGTGGATGGTTGGGGTACTTCACCATTAAACAGGTGATCAAAAATCGAATGTTTAAGTCATTTCCTGCAGTCATACATTTGACCTCATGTGAAGCAAAACTCATTCTCTGATAGACACTCATTCCGAAAATGCTTCCAAAAACTCGTCGCACTACTTTCGAGCGTGGACTCGACCTGGTGAATGAGTGGCGGACTACGTTTCGATGAGTGACCCGGAGCCGGCCTGATCCCTCGTCTTTGTTCTCGGATAGGATAGCAGCATATAACGAAACGAGATGTTGCACTGTGAAATGCACGGATTGCATATATGGTCCTGTCAGCGAAAGGAGCCAGGGTTTGGCGGCCGACAACGATGAATGACAATGACTAACGGAAATAAAACACTGTGCAGAAGGGGGGACTGTACCAGGCTATCGGAATGGCTCGTATTCTATTTGTTTGCCTGTCACTAGACGGATGGTGTCTAAATAAAAAAGGGAAAGGAAGATCGAGGGCGGTATCTGGACGATGCAGAGCGTAGACTGGGCACAGGTCCGTTTGCTGACTTGAGGGGAACCACAGGTTTCAATCTACTCCGAATTGTACCGCCCAGCGTTGGGTGAAGGGCCGAAATGTAAGCTGTCTTAGTTTGAACTGACGACTGTGGCTGCATTGGGATCGAATTTCCAGGCTAGAGGTCATCAGGGAGTCAGGTACACCCTGAATATGGTAATGTAATCCTGCGGGCCAAGTCAACAGTGTCATAACCCGATAATATTCCATACTAAATAAAGCTGGCCCGCGACGAGAGTCGGTTCTCTCCTCCTAATGTCTAATTAGACATTGCGTTTTACCTCACATAAGACCAACTGACCATTCAGAACATACGTAAAATTTATAATACGCACGCTGAATCTGCTAGTTGTTGGACGTGTGATTTACCTCACCCCCCTCTTTGATATAAAGAAGATGGTAGCGTACTCTATTGCACTAAAAGTATGATTGTGCAAAAAGCTTGCTGAGTTTTTCTACAGCCCTCCTGTACCAGAATATAGTACTCAAAGATCGTTACGTAAATATGAAGAATAGGGAAAGTGGACGTCTCCTTTACCGTATCCTACCTCCTCGATAGCTGGCCTCATAGGAGCCAATGTGACCTCATATGAGGCCAAAATGTCCAACAGGGACTGGGGCATTGGATCACATCGCGTACCACGAGAATTCAATACGTGCATCACTGCTTATAGTAAGTAGACATACCCCTATGAGAAGAGCAGAGCTCTAGTGCGCAGGAACGGACTGTTCCTGCACTGGGGAGGAGGCCCACTTGACAATTTCTCTCACTTCAAATGACATTTCTAAGCCTCGGTAGATAAATATAAAAGGTCTCGGTTGAGTAGCTAGGTACTACTACTTGTAAAAGTACTCTGCGGAAGGTACCTACAATGCATAGATCTCCCAAGACATGCTGGAGTCCAGTTGTAAGGCACAAGTCTCACCGTTTGGTCTCATCATTATAGGATCACAAACAAACTGTACCTGCTCAGTCTGTGTCCATATTGCAGAACTCGATATCAGCACACTTCACGCCCAGTAGATCCGAAAGTGGCTCATTGGTTATTCGATAAGACCTCGCTGTGGTCTTGAACCATGAAATGGCTGTCCAGTTTCGCTTGCTTTGACGGATCTAGAGGAGCGCATTTCTTTCTCTTTTATTGTTGAATTCGCTTTGTGTCATCTGCCCTGCGCCGCGCATTCGTATCAGTTTGTTCTTTTCCGTCCGCTGGTTTGGGTCCGCAAGAGTGTATTACGTCGTCGATTCATATCGTTGACGGCTATAATGAACGTAAATATATCAGTCGAATTACCAGAAGGTCAGTGGCTGCAGAATAATCGAGCGGTACATGTAGGGACAACCTGTATGGAGGTCACTGTTCGGTTTTGGGCTCTACAATCCCGTGCCGGTTTCAGAAACCGGGCGCCGCATTTAGCGATCGCACACGATGACGGAGTTGGGCTCACTGGTACCTCTAGTCCATCCTGGGGTTGTGCAAAACCGACAAACAGTGCTGTATCGCACACGACAAGCGTGGGAGCAGTAACCGAAAGATAATCAGAGAGCCTCGGTGAAGACGTGAAAGTGTCCCTCCCGGCCGCTTTCGTCGCGTGACCGTCGCATACAATCCTGCAGAGGCCTGGATGGTTCTCACCCTGTCGTGCCAGCCGGCAATCGTGAGGAAGAGTGCCCGTTTGGAGCGTATAATTTAGTTATTGGCCGCGCAGTTCGTTAAGAAGTCGTCCGAAAGCATAGTCGACACGGTTATTGTTGAGATAATGCCGGTAACCCACCATGCCGCTGGCTTATCCGTGGCACTGCAATATGGGGCATCAAACACCGCAAACCCCGGGTCGGTACTGGTTCCCATACGCAAACCAACTGTGAGGGCCTTTCGTGAATTGTTGAATAGTGGTGGTGGTAAGTATGGGGC
Source organism: Endocladia muricata (assembly GCA_032356245.1). NCBI lineage: Eukaryota > Rhodophyta > Florideophyceae > Gigartinales > Endocladiaceae > Endocladia > Endocladia muricata. The sequence continues at coordinate 11,860 of JAUKWC010062161.1, read as the reverse complement.
GTTTTTGTTTTGTATACCTACTGCCATAGGCCTTTGGGTTTTGACAACCTAAAAACAGAATTATCAACAGTAAGGGATGCTACACCGATTTACGAGAAACATCCGAACAGGTTGCGAATTGGTCGTGTTTGACAGGCTGAGTAATGAACAGACCCTGGTAAAATCAATAGTAGCACCTTGCTTTCGAACACAACATGCCCGGATAATGTGTAGCAATAGCCCGTTTCGTAGTCTACTTTCTTTTCTCTGCACTGCAGAACTTTCGTACATCTTTCATGCATCGCTTCTGCATTGAGTTACTAAGATACAGGAGCGTGCCGGAAGCAACCAATCTTCCGCAATCATGTATACCGTCAATAAGCGGCTATACACAGATAACATGATGCTGCGCAATACAGACATGCCGAACTTTGATTCCACAGAGGCTCTTGATCGAATCAATGTGTAGAGAGTACGCTTGCCATTCGATTAAAGTGGTAGTTTCGTCTTGAAGCCATTTCTTAACCTGTAGAGCATGATGGCACGGGGCACGATCCTGTATAAACAACTCGTTGGCAGAACTGCATTGATCCGTGAATAGGAGAAGGTAGTTTTGTGCAGTTTTCTGCACTTATCACGGTCCGGACTTCCACTCAGTACTCGCATGAAGCTTTTATCATCCCCAGAAACTATAGTGGAAGTCATAACACTTACCATTCTATAGTGTTGCCTAGAAAACCAGTGATTCTCGCGGCAAAATTCATACCACTTGTACGTCAAGCCGCCCAGCCCGTCAAGGTTGAACTTTTCTTGGTTCGAGCAAACAATGGATCTCCTCTTCTGGGCTGGCCAGTCCACTTTTTCCTTCCATCTCAATATGCAGTGCTTTCCGTGTCTCTTGGGCACCGCAGGCGTTCGCGCGATGCAAATATAACGAATGTGAGTAACAGCATCAATTACTAGGCGGGCTCTATTTTCTTTGAAATCCAGCAGTAATACTCGAGCCAATTGACCGAGCCGCATATGCCCCTCGGCAGCATAATGTACTGGTCGCCGTTCTGCAGAATCACCCGTCGTTCTGTGCCTTTCGGATCCATTCCTCTTTCCATACACCTCTTTGCGGGTGAGTTACTCGCTCAAAAGATTCCTGAACCTATTGGGCGGTAGTATGACTTCAGCACAGGACATGTACTCCGTATACACAGCGACAATCTGCCCATTTTCGAAGAGGGAGACTTGTGTGCCTCGAGGCATGTTGTGGATTAACTTAGCGTTAAGCTGGGTGCTAAGGTCAGGACGCGAGCCCTTATTGTCCAGCATAGTTCAGTACAGGGCTGCTCCGGTGTTTCCATGCAGAGTCAGCTCCCGTGTTATTCGAGTGCCGCCGTCATTTCGAAAACTTGGAAAGCAGACGACTGTGCATCTCATTCCCGGAGCGGTTCTGATTAAAGCATGCTGTGTGCACCCTGACAGCTCATTGCCTCGCAAACAGGCCGAATTGCTTCGCTGGTCTAACTACGTAGATTATATACATAGGGATCGGAAAACCCGAATGTCCTGTACTTTTTAACGCCATTGCATATACATACTAAATTAATGGTCACTTCCAATTCGAGCCAAGATCCCTCTCTGCACTCATTCTTTCAATATTCTTTCCTACCTCTGATTCAGGCTTCGGTTCTGTACTCGACTTCCAAAAGGTGGCACAGTTTTCAAACTATGCTTTGATCCATCGACGCTTTTGTACACACTAATGTGGTCTAAACAGTTTTGTAGCAGCGTGTAGTGCAATTACACTACTGACAGTGCGCTAGTACAGGAGGCTAGAAGCCGCGCGCTGCGCTATAGTACCTTCTTTACAGTAAGCCAGGCGCACCTCCGTGTACTGCTAACAGTGTGTCTTTTTTTTGTGTATTTATTTAGCGCCGCACTACCGCCGGCACACTAACCTATTAATTAGTTATTATTTACTTCGCCGCTCACTAGGAGCCCCACCACCTCCCCCAATGGATGTAGTTTAGCAACGTATGTAGTTTAAGTCAGACCAGCCATCTCTAACATTGAATGTACAGGGGTTTGGCTCTACTTTTTGCGCCCAACTTTTCTTCAGCAATCTAACCATTTGCATAGCTTTTTGGCTGTCGTAAGCCAAACTCCCCCGGACTCGCTTGTCCGATCGTAGCGTCCGAGCTCGTTCCGTTTTCCCTTTACATTCCGTAGCATCGGCGACTTATCCCCTACCCATCTCTGTCTCTATCTGTATCGTCGTTCCTCCCTATATGGCCGACCTCGTTCCTCCTTTAACCCCGACCAACTTTCCCCCACGCGGTACGGCCTGCGCCATTACAACCCGCGCTCTTAGGGCCGTCTCGCGTCGCTCTACCACCCAGCTCTTTGGGCTTTCAGTTACCGTATCGTTTGGATACCAACAACTTGCTATCCTCCGGAAAACACACCCGTTCTCGAACACCGGTGGTGTCTTGGTTCTCTGTGTAGCTTCAGTCACTTACACCACCGTTGGCCGGAGCTGCTCAGGGTGCTTTGCACTACACGGCGACGTGTTGCAAGTGAAAACAGATTTCTCAACTACTTCTCCCCAAAGTCCTTCGCAATTCTTCGACGAACCATATTGTCTATTGTACAGGCCAAAAGTCAAGATTTCAGTACGGAAAAATTACAAAACGTATTCGCGAATCTACGCGAGGGAAATATCAGTGTCATGATAATGCAAAGTTTGCACACGTATACGCTCCATTCTCTTCTTTTTCGGTTTCTAAAGTGTACGATTCATCTAGTTGTAGCTTATAAGTGGCTAGAAGCAACTAATCTCGAGAAAACTCTAGAAGTATAACCGCATTCTCACGCCGAATAACAAGACCTTTCGAATGATGTAAAAAGCTATGGAATCCGCTCATTGTAAGTATAAGTGATAATTCGCCCTATACCCCCTTTATTTGAGGCGGAGAGTACAGCAGAAAATAGACACGACATCTTCCAAGACGACGAAGACAGAATCGGACTTCGTTTCATCGAGAGTGGGTAGGCCTTGGTCGATTAAATGCAACATACACACACGCCTAGCTGTATGAGAGCAGGTGGTTGCATATGAACCCAAATCACGGTCGATCAACCCACAATACCAGAAGCTTTATCATTCCAGAATTGCCAGACTTTCGTTTCTAGAAGTTGTTGTATCATTCTATGTATATGCCACGCGCGATAGAGGTGGGGAGTGGGGATGAGGGCGCAGGATGACGGGTCGTGTAGCGTCGTCCGGGGGTTCACCGATACTGAACGACGATAGTTTTGCAGTGCCAGAGCAGGCGGCATATTCAAGATCTGGCTAGTATGACTGTCGGCATTGCGAGGTATACTTTTCCTTAGTCAATTCGGGGTCGGACAGTACTGGAAAACCGGAGACCTGTTTCCAGGAGTAAGGGTCGGAATCTGGGGGTGGAGAGATCGTGGCTGTTGCCGACATTCAGGGTTCTCTGATTGTAGGCACGATGTAGTATCACGACATCCCGAGAGGTGGAGTGGGGACCATGAAGCCAAACAACAACTTATGAGACCAGCTCCGTGTTCGCAGTGGTGGCCCGTGCAAATGAGCCGAATGTAATGGTTTTGAATGTACCAAGGCGTTCTGCTATACTCACTCGTGGAGCATCAAGGCTTGTCGCGAACACGTTGGGGGTATGAAGCCTCTTCAAGCTTGGAAAGTTCCGTTCGATGTGGATTCCTTCTCTCATCTGGTGCTGATAGGCTAAGATGTTCTCTGTTTTTTAAGACTCTACATGGTCCTAAGTACCTAGTACCGCAATGTATAGCTCCGCATCGGCTATCTGCGTTTTAATGTGTGCAATCGAGCGCATTGACAACAACCACCTGGTTCAGCACCTGCGACCTGCATGATGTCGTAGGGCAAACATTTAGCCCGTCGCAACAAATAGCCGGATCGAGTACCTGAGTCGGAGTCAAAACTGCATTGAGATAAGAAGATATGGAAGGTACACAGTTCCCAGAAGTAGTGATTCTGGGCCGTGAAACCAGTGTACAAGTAGACCCAATCCAAGCACTGCATGGAAACTGGTACCATTCTGTGCTGTCATAGTAGCTACCACTACGCCGATCCAACCCTCGTTGGTCAATTAGTCTCAACACGGAAAAAGTTGTGGAAGTGAATATGGGATGCGTTTTGCTTTGGCAGAGCGTCGCATTCGGACGGCGCATTCAACTAGTCGCAAAACGTTCTGAGGTGTCGAGTGAGCCAGTTTATCGCCATTTTCAGACAGATAGAGAGACTGGTTGTGAATTGCACCTCTGGTAAGTATCATGCACCATGGGGCTGATGTGTGTTGCAAGATAGGGAATGGTAAGAAGAAGGTGCTGCTCAAAAGGGAGAGTTCTTACCGACATGATTAAGGAGCGATTGAATGCAAACTATTAGATAGATGAATACAGGGCAAGCTGGGCGGACGCCTACCAGTATTATCGGAAGTATGCATTCGTAGCCTAACATGTAGATTCAATCAGTTACGTTCATGCATATGCATGTCGGACAAGAAGTCCGGTACCACTTCAGCCAACTTCGAAAGAGGATATACACAGGACCTTTTGATTGTAGTCAATAAAGCACTGTTTGGTCTTCACCAAGGTTGCCTAGTCTTCCCTGGAGACACTACCGTTACGGCCGTCTTAAGCTTGTCGTTCCCTGGGATGAGTTGAGCTCTCGTACGCTCACCGTTCAAGTCCAATACAAGTATATTTCCACGTCATAGTTCTAATAGTTACCAGGACTACAGAACAGGGGTGTTGTATCGATATTGCGGAATTAAGGCCAACGAAGCCAGTGTTTGATTTCGACTCTTTCAAAGATCCGATAACAAATTGAAAGTATGGCGGAAGTAGACCCAATGAAACCTTTTCGAGATCAATTCACGGCCGAGAATGACATAAAAGCCGGCGTGCGCTCACAGTTTTTTGAGTACGCCTTGGAAGAGTCTAAGCTTCGTAAGGAAGAGTTGCTGGACACGATACGGGACGATATGTCACGAATGCAATTTGTGAATGAGAAAACTGTGAAGAGGTTGACGATACACTCGACGATCAACGACTTTCTGCGGTCCGCCGGTATTACTGCCCCAAGCACCGAAAACCCTGGACGAGTAATCGGAAAACGAGGTCTCTGGGCAATTTAGGCCACGGAAGAGTTTGAATTTGAGCGCAAAGCGTGTTTCACGAAATTTGAAATTTGTGCGGAGCTGTGGCGTGCCCATGCTTGTAGCGCACTGGATTTTGGGGGCAGCTTTCGCCCAATGAGCTTTGCTCAAGTCGCGATAAGCCGCTGGCGCTGACTCCAGCACAGCGAAGACTCTGTGCGGCGCGCCGGCCAGTCGCATTGCGATAAATCAGTTCTCTAACTCTTTTGATTTATTACTAACTTTTTTTTTTTATGATTATTTTGCTTATCACGATTTATTCGAACTTGAGCCGGAATTAAGTCTGGACCCAGTTATTTGAATGCACTTCTAAATACTTACAGTCGGCGCCAATTATGGGCGTGGACGGTAGACTCAGTACGTATACTAGTTGTAGCACTAAGTCCGTATGTAAAATACCCAGCCAGCGTTGTGGTTGCTTACTCTTAGTGGGTGTGAAGAACTCCATTCCTACTTCGATCTAGGGGCCTACGCTCACCCGCGGTTGATTGCGTGCGATCTGGTTGAAAGTCATTCGGCTCGCGCGCACGGACGCGGTCGTCCTCGTTGCAGGCCCTAGCTGACCCTTCTCCTGAGACAATTCTCCTATTTGTGTTGCGACACGCGGACAGACGTCATCCCACGACTTCTGTTACGCGAACACGGGAGCACCCTCTATCGTCGGGATTTACGCCCCCAACGTCGGAGAACTCCTCTTTGTCGGCCCCTCATCCCTCGAAATTTACGACCCTGAGCTCGGAGGTTTCTTTCTCTTGGTTACTATCGAGTGGTTGCAAACAGCACGGGCAGTATGGTTGTGCTTTGAGCGCACGCCGACCTTCCTACGGAACCTTCTCTACATTTCCATATGACGAACAGTCCTTTGTGTTTGATCTCTGATCTGCTGTCGACTTGGCGAACAGTCGCGAACACTGGGGATTCTGGGTATAACCCTCATAAGCGACTGTGCCGCATGCCCGAGGCCGATTGCGCATACCTACGCCTGACAGAGCACGCCCGAGAGTGATTCTGACACCACGGTCGATAGTTGTTGATCTGCTCGAGGACTATCGCAGCCCCGGACCGGCGATTACCCCGTATCCCCGGAGAAGTCTCCCCTAATTCCTTTGTGCCAAGCACAGAGCATTCAGTACCACTCACCCCTACCACGCCACCATTGGCAAGGTGGTCGCTGTGAGACATCTGGTCTCCCGAGATCCAAGCTCTGTCGGCTGCCAAAGCCGAGGAATCCAATTCCAAGGTGCAGTTTGTACATCCGCCCCCCAGGGCCTGCATCAGGGCAGTGTCCTACAATACTCACCCATATTCGTCGTGTAACTGGCCCTACAAGTAACTCCGGCTACAGGATCTTTCCCAACTAACCACACAACTCCTTTGAGACTACGGGGGATCGATCAATCTCGAAAGGGGGTGCAAAGTCATCAGAGCGAGCGCAGGCAAGTAATATCACAAAGCGTTTCAGTTCGGTGTTTCCAAAGTTGAGTGATTTCTTGGAAGAATGTTGGGATGGATATTTCGGGCCAATCACGCGTGCAGGCAAGGAGATCGAGCTTTGTCCTGCACAAAATGTCAACCTTATGCATGACCCCTTGGTAGATAGCACATTGAAGTTCGAAGAGGGTAACATGGAAGATAAGGAGGGCGGCTGAATAGAAGCTGTAAGTACGATGAGCGAACATTTCAGCTACATAACTCGTACAGAAGCGGTCAAGGCGATGCCTGACCATGTACACATAGGTCGGTACGAATCACAAGAGTGGTCGTAGTCCGAGAATTTGAAAACGGTACCTGAAGACATACCCAAATCGACACTGTACGTGCCTCACTCTCTCCCGGAGCCATTTCCCTGCAACCGCTACCATGACAAGGCTACTGTAGGGAATGACTGGGCATACCAGATCACATCCTCGCTTCACTTTGCCGAATTCACGTACCAGCACTACATTCTTGTGGTCAATGAGACGATTCTGAAACTGGACAAGCGCAGTGCCTACAAACACCCTCATCTTCCTCATCGCCATTCATTCCACAGTCCAGAACATTATGTATTAGGGATAGGTTTTTGTCGGCCGGGGAGGATGCGAAAAGAGCAATAGTGATTCAAAGTCGCGTTAGAAGAAACCGTCTCGGTTAGCGGACAAAATTGCTGCCTCTCGGGTTTGTTGAAAGTACGGACGTAAGGAGCGCCATATCAACATGTACAGGCTTCCGAGAACCTTCGAACGGATTAAAGTGAACAGAATCGAATGCTTTGAGAAAAATAATGGTTGCGCGTTTAAACCAGACGTCCTGTAAACATTGACATCACTTTTGGGCCTCTTTCCCGATGAAGACGTGGGATATTCATCTGAGATCATCTACGAGCATGGCAAGGCGGACTTTTGCACGGTGGAGACCACAACAATGAACAATATCCGCCGGTCACTAGTACGAACTGCCATGCGAGACAATATAAACGGGGGATCTCTTTTCAACGCAACAAATTCGGACAGAACCTGGAATAAAGACCGTTTTCAGTTTGAGGCTTGAGTTGCCGAACATACCCAGATAGCACGCCATGAAGCGCGCCAAGGACAGAAATGATACCATTTCCACACAGAACATTTCCGCTTCATGTATTTGAGTGCCTATCTACGGATACTGCATCTCCCTTACTACAATACAATAACTCTGATTTTGTTGTCGTTTGTATTGACATGGGGGCTCGAAAAACGGTAATTGATATCGGACAAGCTGAGGCATTCTCTCAATGTTTTGGTATTTCCCTTAGGCGAAGCATATCTAACCAACGGGCCAAGTTTATGAACGGATTATTTCCAATTCTTCGAAAGGTGATTGTCAGGACTGGGTTCGTCGGAAAAGAGGGCAAGGGCTACATCCTACCGTGCAATGCAGATGTTGTGATGACACATATACCATTCTTGCTTGAGCTTGAAGACCTACATCGAGAATCACTCGTTGCTGACAACGTCGAGAACCAACCTTACAACAAAAAAGATTCCTATATAGGTGAATATGACGAGGTTCGCAGAACACATTCTTATCGAGTCGAATGAAACGCAGATAGGTTTCACGAAACCTTTCATATGGAGAGTACACCTTGATTTCTTCCACCCGAGTCCACGGAAGTTATACAATTTACCTCGCCGCGTTCGGCCATTCGAGTGTAATGCAGACACATTGAAAGTTCTCCGAGATATACCTGAACGTCGTCATGTGTGCATACAATCAAGCCCCCCACCGCACAGGTACAAAGTCTGCACCCCTTGCACTGCCATCGTTTACAACCGTGACCTCGCAATGGATCTCATGCGGATAGATGCTGTAGTGTCTCGGAACGTTCGAATCCTGCAAATACTTGACATGGACACACACTATCAATATGCGATCTTTTTGAAGGGGTGTCTACGTGGATCACCCAGCAGAAATCCGAGTAGATCAACGCAGCGTATCTACATCCAGTTTCAAGTCGACGCTGACGTCAATAGGCGGTATTGAGCTACAGTTGTCGGGAGTAGAAATTTACAACTCGTTGAGAGCTCGTGAAAGATTTCATGACCCGCTACGCAGGTTATTCAACACGAGCCCAATGGATTTGCAGAACTTAGATCCTGCGGTATCTCTTTGCTGCGCAATTGAGGCCATCAATGACAAGGCGGGACTTGAGGCTCTTATGTCGTCACTTTTAGTCTTTGGGGTAGTTCCCTCACTCCCCTGAAGTTAACTCAAATTCACAAAGACTACAAAACAGGATGCGTGGCCTTGAAATCGCTCAAAAGAAAATGGCTGCAGTAGCCGTAGAATTCCGAATAGTGAGGGCTCTGCACTCTAGAATTCCTTGGGCAAACAACTTCAACATACAAGCTGGTGACTCTGTGTTCAGGTATAGGGAAAAGATAAAAGGCTAGACTGGTCTGTTTCAGGTGGTAACACGACACGAAAATGAAGTATTTCTGCAACATGGTGGAATGACTGCTCACTACAATCTAAGTCAAGTTGTTCTTGAGAATAAGAGAGACCAGGATTGCCACATGAAGGGACTTCTAGACGGAATGAAGAAGTTTAGATCTAACCCACCACCGTGCGCTTATCTCACACAGACTCTCAAAACGGGCTACAGTAGACAGGACGAGCATCTACTCGAGAAAGCGACAGGGAAAGAAATAGAAGTCCTTTTCCGATGGGGTTTTGTCAAGGTGGTGAATGCAAAAGATGTCCCATCAGACGCAAACACCCTCGGCAGTCGATTAATTCTTTCTATAAATAATGGGTGATTACACGACGAGCTCCACAAACGAATATTCGTTGTTCAGGGTCACCTCCTCAGAGAGAATATTATTCTGGTTCGAAATAGCACAACTTTTTGGCAGAACTGTACCCGCATTATTCTATCCCTCGCAGCAGTATTTCACTTCACAATTTGGTCCCAGGACGCCTCTCAAGCTTATCTGCAATCGCCAGAACAGCTTTTCAGATATATGTGCATGTGGCCTCTGAAAGAGTCCAGACTCCCGCGAGGCTCCTTAATGAAATTGATCAAGTCGCTTTATGGCTTAGCAAATAGTGCGGGCTGTTTCAATTTGATTTTTACCAGGTATCTGCGAAATGACTTACATATGACACCAGCACTGAGCGGTTTATCACTGTAGTACAAATAAGCTGGACAAATTTTAATTGCAATCGTGGGGGCTTATGTCGACAATAGTCTTAGGGCAGGAAGAGTAGCGTTTGTGAAAGACCGTGAGAAGACAGAACACTTCTTCGAGTATAGTAAGAGGAAAATTGGTCAGTACAAAATTGTATACATAGAAATAGAAACGATTCAAGAAGGGTTCAAAATTCTTCAAAAGCCATAAGTCTAGAAAATCAATTTCTTAGTACTTGGCTAACCCCTAAATCCCCTGACCTAATTGTACGTTTACGAATTATCGGTGAAAATGTCAGCAATTAGTGTGGCCGGCTCATACAAGACCCTTTATTTCGTGCGCTGTAAATACGGCAGCCCAAGTTTGCAAACGTAATTGGTGAGAATCTGGAGTCAAGGACCTAAACAAAATTACGAAAGCAGCTAGACATCACAAGGAACCAGGATTACTGCAACAAAACCTAGGTGATAGTTCATTTTCTCTGAATGTGTGTGTATACAGACGCTCTGCTCGCAAACAGCAATGACTTGAAGTCTCAACTTGGATACGTCGCCTTATTACGTGACGCCAGTAATCGAACGAGCATCCAACATTTTGCAAGTTACAAAGCTCACAGGGTCACTCGTTCGGTACTCGTGGCAGAGCTTTATGCATTTGCGGACGGTTTCAATCATGGGTACACTGTAGAGACTGACCTTGAAATCTTGACGGGTCGAAACATATGGCTCACGGTGCTCATAGATTCGCAGAGTCTTTTTGATGTTATTGCAAAAGCTTCAACCACCATACAGCCCCGTTTGATGACAAACATCGCTGTTGTTCGGGATGCCTATGATTTCTTCGTTATATTTCTACAAGTTACTAGGACTACGCAACAGGTGTGTGGTATCAACACTGGTACATACGCTGTTCAGTATGAGTAACTGTGGCGACCAATGACGGAGAATCCGAGCCATTAGACCTCATAGAATCAAGGAAGTCAGTTTCAGTATCTCTGTAGTGCAGTACTCAAGCTGATCGGCCCAGTGGTGATGTATCCACAAACTACCCACGAATGTTGTAGGATCGTCTCAAAATTACAGAGGTTCTTCTTCGCCACTCTATGGACTAATAACGACTGCGCAGATAGTCTCATATTCATGAACCTGCATTTCGTGCGTAGTTGTGCTCAAGACTTTCCAACGAGCACCGCCCATCCGTGTCATGATGAATGGTCCCTCAATCAGACAACTTGATGCAAACGGGGATCGCCTCCAGTTCAAATGACGATTTGACGCGACGATAACAAATTGGTCCTACGATAACCATGCAAGTGTGTTGCTCCTTTCGGTACGGGAATCTAACAAAACGGTCAACATTTGAAAGCCAAACACGCTACAGTTACAGTACTACTGTAGCAAGCCGGGTTCCGCCTCGGATTTTGAAAACCTTCGATTTAGACGGTGTATTGAAAGAAAGCCAGTTGCAGAAATGTACACCCAAGATAAACAGGCGGTTCACTTACGCACGCGCAAACAGATTGCAATGCTATTGATGTTATTCATAACCTGATTCGAAATGGTCGGTGAACGTTTAGTTGAACATGATTTCACAGTGTTAATAGTTTTTCGACATTTCCGGAACTATTTTGACGGTGTGATTCGTGCCCTATGTGCCAAATTTTGGGAGTGCTCTACGGAAGGTACCTCGCACAGTCGGGTTATCCCGATGTCCGATGCCTTTAATCTCTACAGGACTGTACAGTCAGGTACTTACACCATAAAGAAAATGCTCGGATATGTTCAAGCAGTATTTCCTAGAATTACAAAATTCTAGTGGTATGGGACCTGTTTGTCAGTAGAATGCTTGGGAGTATACGGCAGCTTCAGGGTGCACCAGCTCGTCAAGTATCAGCGTTCAGACCTAAGGGCTTGTCAGCAGTGCGTACTGATAATTAACTAACTGATAAAGACCAGTGGAAGTAAAAGACAGCCATGAATTAAGACGCATGACTAACAGCTGACAATATGAGTAAAG
>JAUKWC010062050.1:0-36913 GCA_032356245.1 Endocladia muricata | reverse complement strand
AATGCTAAAAACAGAAAAGCAGCAGTAGTACATGATTACCTTTGCACACACGGAGTAGAGCTAGAAATTGTAAGCAACCAGAAGCAGGCAGACCTGGTCTTTAGAGAGGCACTAGGCGCTTCAGGACTAGGTAAATTTAAAAGCGGGGCTATGTACTACCCAGTTAGGACATTTCAATGGATAACAGGATGGTTCAAATGAAGACATTATTAGTAACACTAGCAGCACTGACATTAGCCAGTTGCTCACAATTAAACAGTCTTGAGATTACATCTGAAGATAACGCTATGGCGTGTCTTAGGGGCAACACTAATGCTGCCGGAGCTGTGCTTGGGGCTAATGTTTCAGGAATCACCGTTGAGCTTCCCGCCCAAGTCGATACTTCAGGATGGACGGCTGACGATTGGAAGACACTAGCGGAGTTATGTGACTAATGACAACAATCGCGGTTAAAGACGGTGTAGTAGCATACGATTCACGACTCACTCAGGACAGCAGAGTTCTGGATGATAACTTTAACAAGCGACGAGAGAAGGAAGGGGTGCAGTTCTTCATTGCAGGTAACATAACTGACGATGATGCGGTAATGAGCGGGTACTTCAGTGGGATTGATGTCAACGAGGAAGTGGAGGGTAGCCCAGAGGCTGACTTCCTCATAGTTGACGGTACAGACATATATTACGGAGGGGTGTGCGAGGAGGTCTTCTGGAAGATGAAGCTAACCACTACGACGCCCTACGCTGTAGGCAGCGGGTCATCATACGCTATAGGCGCGATGGACGCAGGAGCCACAGCATTGGAAGCCGTTAAGATAGCCAGTAGGGATGTCTACACAGGCGGTAAACTGAGAACATACAAGATAAAGGGATAATCATGCCAAACGCTTACGATGCGGCGTTACAGAACTTAGCAGGGTTAGAGACCTACTCAGGAGCTGTTAACGCAGGAGGATTAGTATCACTACAAGCAGCAGCAGAGGCTGCTCAGACAGGTGGTGCAGTAGCCAATGCAGCATCAACAGGCAGCGGCCTTCTTAGTGGAGGTTTGGGTGGTTTGTTGTCTGCTGCTGTTCCGGGTATGATATTCAGCTTTGCTTTAAACAAGATACTAGGCAGAGGCGGTATCTTCGATGGAAAGCCTGTGTACGAGAACACTCCCGGCGACCTAGCCACAGGGAGAGCAGGAGGACTGGTTGACTACAACGTCAACGGCGTAGAAGGTGGACTAGGCGAAGGCGCTACAGAAGTGGCTATAGAGGCTCTAAGGCAAGCTCAGGCTATAGGCGACCCTGCCACTACTCAGGCGGTGTTGGACACACTGAACGCTGTTGACAAGGACTTCGCTACTAACGTCGTCGAACTCACAGTAGGCAGTAACAACCCCTTCGCTATGGACTCTAGCTCTACTGCGGCTGCTCAGGCTGCATCACAGGCTGCTGCTGACGCTGCTGCCGCTGCTGAGGCATCTAATGCCGCTGCTGCTGAGGCGTTGTCTAACGTGTCTGCTGAGGGTGGTTTCTCTGCAGCTGAGGCTAACGAAGCCTACGACTTAATGCAGGACGGCACAGTGACGGCTGAACAGCTATCGATGAATACAGGTGTTCCAGTCTCTGAGATCAACGCTGCTGCTGAGCAGATAGCTGCTGATAGAGCGTCTACTGATGTAGGTTTGCCTACCGATAGCATAGGAGGGGATGACGACCTCACAGGAGATATAGACACGATTGCAGCCTCTGTGGAAGGTGGTAACGCTAACATACAGCAGGACGGAGTACAGCCAGACATAGATATTACTGGCTTGGTCAGGACGTCTAAGCTAGGCGCTGACACTATGACGTTTGAGAATACGATCACTGGCGAGACCTTCAGCATCGACATGACCGACATTGACGGCTTACCTCCTCAGGAGCAGGCAGCCATAGCTGAGGTTAACGCACGAACAGATAATACCATAAACACTACTAACAACACAGGCGCAGGTAACACTACTAACGAAACAGGTCAAGGTACTGTTACACTATCTCCTAGCGGCTTACTAGGCGTTGCTAACGTATTAGACAGCCTTGATAACAACAACACAGGAGAGACGCTGACAGTAGGAGACACTAATGCAACAACGACTACTACAGGCAGCGGTGATACTTCTACGGTGGACGTCACTGATGGTACTAATTCTGGGACTACCACTACTAATGGTGTGGATAACACTGGAGTCACTACTGGATCAACTGATCTCTTTTCAGATGTCGCAGACACCAACAACACAGGTGAGACGCTGACAGTTGGCGACACTAGCGGCACTGGCGACACCTTTAATAATACTGCAGACACAAACAACACAGGGGAGACGCTGACAGTTGGCGACACTACTACCACTACTACCAACGGCACCGATGGAACCAACGGAACCAACGGAACCGACGGAACCGACGGAGCAACAGGCGCACAAGGTAGAGCAGGAAGGGATGCGGTCTCCTTAGGTTCAGCTCCTCTTGCAGGCGGTATGCTTAGTAACTCCATTGAATTTGACGATATACTTAAACCAGAGCTTCTCCATTTAGCCAAACTAATATACAGCTAGGATAACACTATGACTACACTATTGAGAGGGGTACTTTAATATGGGCTTTTTAACAGAGGCGCTCAAGGCGGGTGGTGCTATCTATGGCATGGATAAGAATATTGAGAATGTTGAAAAGATAGGTGAAGACTCCCTCGCTTCCGCTAGACAATACGGAGCAGGCTTTCAAGAGGACACAGCATTTAAACCGTTCACGGTAACGTCTGGTTTAGGTAGCTCAGCAGTGAATGCTCAGGGCGGTGTGACGTCTACACTGGGTCAGGAGCAGGCTAACATACAGAACCTACTACAGTCGCAAGGACAGCAGTTCTTGGGCGCAGGTAGCTTACAGGACTTCTACAACCAAGGCGTGAGCCAGTACGGACTAGGAAGCACAGCAGACCGCTCAGGAGCGCTTCTGGGAGGCTTAGACCAGACACTTAGTGGACTAGGTCTAGGAAGAAGCAATCAGCGTGAGCAAGACCTTATAAACATCCTACAGGGTGGTGGTGGAGCAGGCAGGGAGCAGGACATATTTAATCAGCTTCAGGCAGTGCAGCAGCCTTCTCAGGAGCGTGATCGTCTAGCTTTGGAGGAGCGTCTATTCAATCAAGGCAGAGGCGGCGTACAGACATCTATGTATGGCGGTACACCTGA
Source organism: Endocladia muricata (assembly GCA_032356245.1). Taxonomy (NCBI): domain Eukaryota; phylum Rhodophyta; class Florideophyceae; order Gigartinales; family Endocladiaceae; genus Endocladia; species Endocladia muricata. Next base: position 33,697 of record JAUKWC010062050.1, on the reverse strand, counting down.
GCAGTTCGCTCTATCTAAGGCACAGGAAGAGGCTCGACTGGGCGCTTCAGTGCAGGCTCGTCAGCTAGCCAACCAAGAGCAGCAGGTTGCTTCGCAGCAGGCTCTACAGGGTATTCAGCAGGGACAGGCAGAGACAAGTATGTTCGGTGCGTTGGGTCTGCAAGGTAATGAGCAGGCGCTACAGCAGCTACTGGCTGAGTCACAGGCTCGTCAGGCAGCAGGACAGCAGGCGCTACAGACACAGGGTCAGCAGTTCCAGATCGGACAGTCGTTGCTTGACCAGTCTTATAAGCCATACGAGCAGCTTACAGAGCAGCTCAAGCCGGGTATTAACCTCGCTAACATCGCAGGTCTGGGTCAGCGTCAAGGTGCTGAACTAGCAGCGGCACTGTCTGAAGCAGGACTGCAGGCACGTACTGGTCAGCAGGAAATAGCAGGTAACCTCAAGGCAGGTCAGATTTCTGCTATCGCTAACATACTCAACTCAGGAGCTAGCGCAGCGGGTAACTATGGCAATCAGCAGATCGCTGCAGGAAATACTGGCGGCGCAGGCGGTTTCCTCAATCAAGTCCTCTCAGGTCTATTCGGGTAAGGAGCAATACAGATGGCAGAACAAATAGATGTACAAGGCTTGCTCGGTGGGATGCTACCTGACCTAGCAACAGCAGACAAGGCCGAAGGCTTGCGTAGAGCTGACTTGGTTGGAAAGTCTGGCGCAGCAGCAGCTTACTTTCAGCCCGAACAGGAACGTAACCTGCGTCAAGGCATCGGCGGTATGTTCGGCTTAGATATGCGTAACGAAGCTGAGAAGGCTCGTGATGAGCTGAAGGCACTAGGCGTGCCTGACACAGCAGAGAAGCACAAGAAGTATGCTGACGTACTTGATAAGATTAAGCCCGGATCAGGCGTTACGTATATGATGGCTGTGGCGCAGGAAGCCAGAGACAAGCAACGTGCAGACGCTTCAACAACACAAGCAGGCGCACAAGAGATCAACGCAACTGTCAATCAAGAGCTTGAACCCAGAAGGGTTGCCGCGCTAGAAGCCCAAGTGGTTATTGAGAAGAAACAGCTAGACTTAGCAGAACTGACTCAGGAAGACTTGGTTGACTACCGCAACATGGTAGGCGATCAGACTGACAGAGAGTTGGACATTAGAGAGGCGGAAGACACAACGAAGAACCGCATAGCCGACTTAACAGCGGATGACATAGGCGAGCGTTCTTTAGCTGCTGTACGAGAATATGCTAGAGAAGCAAGCGAGGCTGCTGCGCAAACGCGTTCAATCAGAAATCTAGCTAACGAGTTTGCTCGCGTGGAAGTGTCTGGTGGTGCTTTAGGCACGATGAAGGAGAAGTGGAAGGCCATAACTGGTAATCAGGATGCGATCACAGCCCTGCTGACTAAGTTTAACCAAGTTAAGAACAACATGGTCATGGAGGCTCTACCACCCGGTGTTGCATCGGATAAGGACATCGAGATGGCGAAGTCTGGCTTCCCAGATGAAACGTGGAACGACGAGATGATTTCATCGTACATGAAGGGTATGGCTAAGCTATCAGCACTGGCATCAGCAGAGGCTGAGGCACATTCAATCTACTTATCTGAAAACAAAGGCGACGACTCAGGCTTCTTGGAAGTATGGAGAGAGAAGGCTAACGAGCCGGGCTTTGGAGAAGAACTAGCGACTAAGCATGGTCTGGTCTGGAGACCTAACGTAGACGAGAACGGTGTTCCTGTAGCTCCTATGTCTGATGCTGAAGCACAGCGACTCATTGAGGCTAGGAAAGGAGCGGAGGCTGAGATATTCCAACGTAACCGTGAGAAGTCTATTCAGGACACTGTTGACTTCATTAGAGGCGTTAACGGACAAGGTATGCAGCCTAACGATCAGCCTACTCGTCCAACATTAGGAGTAACAGGGTAATGACAGATTATTCTAAGATGACAGACGCCCAGTTGCAGGACATCATCTCGCAGGGTGGCGGTGAAGGTAAGCGACCGGACGTTGACAGTGGTTTCTTCCAAGACATAGGCGGCTACCTCAAGAAGCACGGCGAAGTTCCGGGTGGTATTGGTGGCGCTATAGGGGGCGCTGCTATAGGTACAGCAGTCATGCCCGGCGTTGGTACGTTAATCGGTGGCGCTATCGGTGGAGCCTTAGGCTCTGCAGGTGGCTCACTGGCGTCTGATGCAATGGCAGGTGAGGACTTGGACTTCGGAGAGGCAGCTAAGGAAGCAGCCATCTCTGTGGCTATCGATGCAGGCACGTTCGGTGCAGGCAAGGTGCTACGTCCTATCGCTCGTGCCTTAGGCGTCACAGACGGTGGACTCACTGGACTGTTCAGGGCTAAGGGTGAGCCTAACATGGCTGACGAGATCGTCGATATGTCTAAGATCAATGCCAACACGATAGAGAGCAAGCGTATCACGCACCAGTTCCTAACGGATCGTGCTAAGAATGGTGGCTTGTCAGCAGCACAGACAGGACAGGCTGCTTTCCTGCGTAGGGCGGGTGAGGGCTTGGCTGACGTAGGTATCTTCTCAGGCGCTCTCTCGTCTAGGCGCATAGCTGCTAACAACGAAGTTATCCATACAGCTATCAAGGACTTGTCAGAAGGTACGCTAGACGTCGCAGCAGACCACACTATGGAGGGTATAGGGAAGGTGTTGCACGGCGCTGTGGAAGCAGGAAGGACAGCAGCTAGGTCTCTTATGGACGACGGCGTCAACTCACTGGTGAAGGAACACGGTCAACGTACAGTGTCTACACTACCAGTGGTGAAGGCCTTACGTAAGTTCCAGATGAAGAACACAGGGGACATAGCTAACACTGTCAGCGATAGTACACTCAAGAAGTCTACTGACATGATGGACAGGTTGCTTGAGAGAGCGGGGGTGATGGCTCAGGCTAAGCAGGCTGATCTGAAGTCGTTGATAGACTTTGAGAAGAGTTTGCAGCGTGACATATCTCGTGCTATGCCTAACTCAGCTTACAACGATCCTGTTGCTGTAGCTGAACTGACGCAGTTGAAGAAAGCTGTGCAGGAGGGCATTACTGAGACGCTAGAGAACATCAGCCCTAATGCAGGAGCTGCTTACCGTAAACTCAATAGCGATTACTCGGACACGATGACTAACTTGCTGCCTAAGAGGCTAGGCAGGGCGTTTGCGGGTGCTGATGCGGGTGAGTATGATGCGTTAGGTAGGATGTTGCTTAGCGGAGGCAGTACCAGTGGCATCAGGCTGATGATGAAGTCTCTGGATAAAGCATACGAAGTAGCTAAGCAGGCGGGTACGGACATGACAGGCACAGCAGCTAAGAATGCTGACGATGCTCGTAGGTTCATTAGGCAGGGTTATGTGAAGAATCTATTCTCCACTGTAGGTGAAGCCAGTGACTTGACTAAGTTCGCTAACAAGGCCAGACAGCTCTCAACTGAAGACGCTATGGCGCGAGCTGAGGCTGTGTTGGGTAAGGACTTCAACGACTACAAGCGTATCGTCAACGCCATCTCTGATACCAGTGAGAAGACAGGCAGTAGTTTCTTCCAACTGGCAATGCGTCAGAAGGAACTAGGTACGCTAGGTTCTGTTGGTGCTGTTGGTGTAGGCATAGGCGCAGGTATGGGCATAGCTTCTGCAGGCATGGTCTTACTCGCTCCTATGGTGCTGTCCCGCATAGTGACTAACAAGCAGGCTGTGAACCACTTGCTAGGACTGAACACAGCGGTGAAGCGTGGCTTGATTAACGATGATACTATTGGTGCCGCCGTAGCTAGGGTTCTTGAGTCATTGGATGACGAAGACAAGGACGCTATCAGGAAAGCAGGTAGCGGTATTTACTAAAGTATCAACAAGCGGAGCATTACACTAAATGTTTATAGAAGAACCGTACACTGTAGCCAAGAACTTGACAGCAGGAGTGTCTAACACACTCTTCACTGTCCCTACTGGCTACGAAGCTAGAGTAGGCATGGTGTTTATAACCAACAACGGTCATAACACAAAATCAATTAGTGCTTCATGGAGGAACAACGGCAATGTTATTCAGTTCGCGGCAGCTAAAAACCTAGGAAGTAAAGAGGCTTTAAAGTTTGGCGGGGGCTATAGCGATTTTATGCTAATGGAAGAGGGTGATTACATGACAATGACTCCTGAAGCATCATCTACGTTTACAGCTATTGTTTCTTTCATGTTAGTAAAAAACGATGGCTCTAAGTTTGATTTAACAATATAGAAGTAACCTAATCCTTTGTGCTACCTTAGGATCGTGCGTTTGTTACAGGCACAAAAAAGCCCTGTAGAGATTGGGATGCTCTACAGGGCTTTTTCTTATCTACTGTTTACAGCTCACAGCTTCCACCAACACAGGCTAGCTCTTGACTGCCTGTCGTGTCGTCTGACAGCTCGTTAATATCCCACTCTATCGTCTTAGGCATCACCTTAGACATCTCCTCAAACGCTGCCTTGTCAATCTCCTCGTAAGGGGCTTGGACATACGTATGCTCGGAATAGGGTAGGAAGCTAATACCACTCACTGTGTCGAAGTTATTGTACACCCACTGGCCTATCTCTAAGAACTCAGAGTCCCGGTAGTAAACCGTGATACTGGGCTTATGCTCACACCAGTGTTCCTGCAGCGTACTCCACACCTTCAACTGCTCCATCGCTCCCATCTGCTCAGTCGTCACAGCCTTGTCAGGTGCTTTGATCGGGAAGCTAAACACCCACGTTGCAGGGTTGAAGCGATCCTCCTCACACGGCACACCTGCGTCAATCAGCACTGACGACATCGGGTCACGCTTGTCAGCGCGTACACGGCGCACGTAGTACTTACTGAAGCGTGGGTGACAACCACTGGCGCTGTTGACCAACTGGCTCACTGTGCCACTAGGCTTCACACACGTGATAGCTGTCGACTGGTTAATGCCTAGCTTCTTAGCCCACTTCTTATTGGTGTCCACCGATAGCTGTCGAGCCTTAGCCAGTAGTTCACCGTTGCTGCTTAGCTTAGTGTTGTCCATCACACCTGTGATGCTCACTCCCAGTAGCGCCTCCTCTCTCGTGTTGTCAGTCCATATCTTGCGTAAGTAGCGGAAGTCAGTGAGGGTCGCCTGAAGCGTTCCCAGTATCGTTGCCATCTCTACCTTCTGCAGGAAGCTCTCCTCTGTGTCTGTAGCGCGTAGCACCACCTCAGACAGGTTGCAGAACTGGTTAGGACGTAGGATGATCTCAGAGCAAGGGTTAGTACCAAACTCGTAGTCAGCGTCTCTGCGTCCATTACGTGCAGCGATAGCCTTAGCTGCGGGTCGTGAGAAGATGCCACGCTCTCCAGACTTGCTCTCGAACAGTGACGTCCACTCAGCTAGGAAGCTCTCGAAGTCAGGCTTCTCAGTGTAGCACACGCTGTTGTTAGCCAACGCTCTGTGAGGCGTCTCCTGCCACCACTCACCAGACTTAGCTCGCTGCATTCTGCCATCAGTGAGGTTAGACAGGCTAATCAGCGCACTGCGTCGTACCCCTCCTACCACCACTATGTCTGCCACCTTGCAGCACAGGTCGTGACACTCGATAGAGGACAGCTTCCTTCCTGCTGCATTCTTGAACAGGTCTACTGAGAACTTGAACAAGTCAATCAGCGGGTCAGGGCCACTAGCACGACCGCCGAAGGTCTTCAGAGGCTCTCCTGCAGCTCTCACCTTAGATACGTCCCACTTAGGTACTTGACCACTGTACAGTAGCGATAGAAGCTCTCGGAACGCCGTAGCCCATCCTATCTTACTGTCGCTCACCTGTATCACTGAGTCCGTGGTGTGGAACTCCTCACTCACCTCAGGTAGCTTGTTGATGTACTGACGCTCGACGCTGTAGCCAACTCCTGTACCGCACAGTAGGATGAACATAAGCTCATCGAAGGCTCTGGGGTGGTCGATAGGAAGGTAGGAGCAGTTGAACCCTGCCACGTTGTCCCTCTCCAGTGCCTTACCTGCTGTCATCATAGCTCGCATCGAAGGCATGACAGAGTGGTTCAGTATAGCAGCCTCTAGTGTTGCGGCTGTCTTATCGTCTAGCTTGTCGCGGAAGAACTCTATGTATCTAGCGACTGTCTCAGGCCACGTCTCCCTGCGTTGTTGCTCAGGAAGGTATCGAGCGTAGCGGCTTTTGTGTATGTACGATGAGTAATTATCCATTATGTGTTACGCTCTCCTGATAGTGTCATGTATAGCTGTGTCAGATACCACTGAGATTTACTCAGGTCTTCCATGCCATTCTTGTACTTGTACCTGTGCATATACTTAATCATGTTGCCTTCGAGGTAGCCCTTAAACGCTTCAGGACTAAGCTGCTGTTTGATGTAGTCGATACACTCCATGCCTCCCTTGTTGTAGTGCGAGGGGTTGTTAACCACGTCGTCCTGCTTAGTCTGTTCAGGAGCGGCTGCGTTCACGTAGCGCGGAGTCATTAGCGCTGCTCTGTTCAAGGCGTCCCATTCTGCTGCTGTTGCTTCATCAATGCTCATCGTCACTCTCCAATTCTTCGGCTAGTACATCGAGGTTATCCAGTATCTTATCCTCGAACTTATCCAATATGTCGTATGTATTAATCTCTAGTACTTCGAGTATCGTAACCTCATCGTAGCGAGACAACTTCTCTTTTACTTCCTCGTATGTGAGACTCATGCGAGACCTCCGTACTTCTTAGCTAAGTAGTTAATGCTGATGGGAAGCTCGTCGAAGCCTCCATCCTCCACTTCATGCAGCATCCAAACACCGCGCCATGATGCGTTAGTCTGCGGGTTGAGGTAGCCCTGATCCTCTACGTAGAAGATACCTGCGAACAGTCCAGTAACGCCCTTGCCATCCCCTCTACGTGCATAGGCGATGTCTCGATCCTGTACGTGACCCATCACACACGACATCATCTTCTTAGTCACTAGCGCCCTTGCGCTGCTGACAGGACGACCCATGACGCCAGAGGTGAAGTAGTGGCTGTATGCTACGCCGTCTATCACCTCAACCTGCAGGAAGGGTATCACTTCCCATCCCATCTTTTCTAGCTCGAAGTCTTGAAAGCCCATCAACCCTTCTAACTCTGGCTGATCCTCGACAGCGCGTGTGATGCGGTTCTCGTGATTGCCTAAGCAGAACACCATACGTGGCTTCCACACTGACTTCTTGTTGTTGCGTAGCCGCTTCTGCTCATCTCTGATGGGCTTGAGGAACACTTCCATCGCCTTCTTACCTGACTCGATGTCGGCTAGATAGCGTCGTCCCTCGAAGGATAGCTTACCCTTGTCGTAGGAGGACAGCGACGGCATATCCCAGTGGTCACCTATGTGTACGATGACGTCTGGCTTGTGCTTTACTGCGTACTCTCCCGCCCACTTCAGATGCTCCGTAGACGACCCCGGTGCTACCTGTGTATCTGGAACAATCATGTGTCTCATGTTGTCTTCCTCGCCTTACGTTCGGCATTAGTTTTTAGTTGGTGGCAGGGTTTACAGAGTATCTGCATCCCATCAGCTTCACAGAATAACCTCTCTGTGAAGCCTGAGATGTCATCGTAACTGCTTAGGCTACCTGCGCCTACGATGTGATCTACTTGCACCTCTTTACCTTGAAACCACCCTTCACACTCGGCGCACTTGTACTCGTACTTGTGACGCTTACCAGTCACGATGCGCTCGACTGCCTTCTTAGCTTGGAACTTAGCAGGGTAGCGTGAGTACGCCTGCCTTAGAGCGGAGCGAATGAACTGCCAGTAACGTGCCTCAGTCCATGTGTTCCCTGCTCTAGTGCGTGGTACTCGTTGCTTCCCCATACCAGACCTCCGTAGTATCTCTCTCTGTTGGTGGTTGCCATATCTGCCCTGCTTCTCGCCGTAGCCAACACAGACGCGCATTCTCTAACGCTCTGTCGTCGCCTAGCTGATCTCGCACAATGTCCCACATATCCATCTCGTTTCGGCATCCGTGTATCAAGTCCATCGCACCTACCTTACCCAGACCGTCAACGCCAATGATGTTGTCAATGGCGTCTCCTGTCATGATCTGGCGGTAGAAGAACTTGAGACCCTCGACCTCATCAACGTAGTATTCTCTACCAGTGATGAAGTCATAGTGAGTGCCAGGAATCTGATCGAAGTCCTTGTCGATAGATGCCATGATGGCGTAGTCGCCTAGAGTGGTTGCGTCTATTGCTATTGCGTCGTCAGCCTCTTCGCCTTCCACTACCACAGCATCCCAACTGTCTATCAAGTGTTGCCTGATGTCCTTGAGATACCGTGGCGGCGGTCGAGACTTGCGATTGCCCTTGTAGGGCGCAGTGACAGCGTAGTCATGCCTAAAATTGCCCTTGCCTGTGAGATAGAGTTGATAACCAGAAACCATGCCTTGATACGTCAGTAGCAGATTACTAACAAACGTATCGCAGCTAGTCTTAGCAAAATCAGCACTAGCCTCCTCATCACAAGCCCAAGCTATTCGATAGGCAATGATGTCGCCGTCAATGAGCATCATTATAGAGCGGCCTCAAGATCGACTGAAGGTGCGCTGCTCTCTGGGTTGTACACTGACAACTCAGTCACCACCATCTTCAGCAGGGAGGGGCTTCTGCCCTTCTTGCTCTGGAAGCTCCAGTCGTAGTAACCGATCACTGCCTTGACCTGCGAGCCGTTACCTACTAGCGAACCCACTTCCTCGCCTGATGTGTCGTATGCCTTGATAGGGTTGCGAGACTTCACAGTAATGAAGTTACCTCGATCATCATCACGGTTACGTACACTGATACCCTGACTCTCTAGCGCCTCTACTGCTGCAGGGGATAGACCGCCTAAGTCCACCTGATACTTACCGCTAAGCTCGTTCATGCTCTGAAGGTTAGCCCAGAATGCTGTTGCGTTGAGTACTACTGGCTTTGAATCTGTCATAATATTTACCTATAAAAGTTTAAGTTTAAGTTAGTTAATGCAGTACTACTAAGCAGCCTTCCTCCATATTGCTGCGTTTGCCTTATGTGCCTTAGGGTTGCTTACCTGCCCTATGCCGTGCTTCACTATCAATCCTGATCTAGCTCCTCTTGCTATGACGCCTCCCCATGCTCTCGCGTGAGGCGGGTCGGGTAGTAGCTCCTGAGCAGACGCCCATTCTCTTACGTTCTCTCCGAAGAAATACTCGTTAGGGTGACTGTCTAAGAAGGCTTTGAGTGCGTCGTAGGCCATGTCTCCCCATGCAGGTGTTTCCGACTCTGCGTGGCTCATCGCCTGTCGCATCCCCTGATCCCTTCCTGCCGCGCCGTCGTTCCTTTCATTCAGAATATACATATATTATACCATATTTAGGATTATTGTCAAGCACTTAGTGCGTCTCACTCCAGTTATTACCGTACTTAAACTCGCCATCCAGAGGGCAGCGCATATCGAAATGCTCCCCTGCTTCTCTGATGGCTCGCCTGAAGTGAATACCCACCGCCTTAGCGAAGTGTGTAGGCGTTTCCACCTGCACCTCGTCATGCACGTTAGCCACTATCTTGAATGGTATGTTGTCAGCTCGTAAGCTGTCGACTCCAATCAATAGCGCCTGCTTCATTACCGCAGCACCTGCTCCCTGTAACAGAAAGTTTAGAGCGGAGTACGCTTTCCTTATCCTGATGCGTCTGCCGTCCAGACCCGGTATCGAGCCTGTCTTTTCTGCGATGTCCTCAATAAGCGTCTTCAGTGCCTTGAGGGCAGGGACGTTTGCAAGGAAGTCAGCCTTCAACTTCTTGCCGTGTGCTGCGCCCTTACCTGCGATGCTGCCTATCTTACTGTCACCCGCGCCGTAGAGGAATGCGTATATAAACGTCTTCGCCTGATCGCGTGTGTCCAGTCCTGCTGCCTTCTGGTTCGCTGTGTGTATGTCACCCTCCACTAACGTGCGAACGTACTCGTCGTCCTTCATGTAGTGCGCTAACATTCGCAGCTCTAAGCCGCTAGCGTCTATGCCCACCAGTTGATGCCCCTCCTCTACTATCCAACAAGCTCGGCAGTCAGCACCGTAGGTAGCCTTGACGCTATCTATGTGACTCATGCCCTCGTATGTGTGCCTGACCGACGGTATCTGTGCCATGTTAGGTGAGGAGTGCGTCATTCGCCCTGTCGCTGCGCCTGAGCCGTTCACCCTGCCATGCACCCTACCATCTTCTCTTACCGCCTCTAGCCAACTGCTGACCTGTGAGGCGCGCTTCTGGAGGATTAAGAACTCAGCCACTGCCTGCGCTGTCGTGTCCGTCATCGCCCCTAAGATCGTCTCATCGACCTTGTACTGACCTGCGTCTGTCTTCTCCTTGAACTTGACGCCTACACTCTGCAGCCGCTTAACTATCTGCTGCCTACTGCCTACGTTGAACACCTCGACGTCGTCCTTCAGTTGCTTGCCTGTCTTCTCACTCCATCGCTCAGTTACGATAGGCGGGAATAGAGCCTGCAGCGTTGCCTCTAGTTCACGCATCCGTGCCGTGACCTTCGAGTACAGCCTGTTGGCGAAGTCGATGTCTAGCTTAAAGCCGTTCTCCTCTTGTAGTGCCAACTCCTCAGCTACTCTATGCTCCAATGCCACACACTCACCAGTGAAGCCCTCAGCGTCCATCCTCTTCTGCAACTCACGCCAGACCTTCGTCGTCAGCCTGCAGTCCTTCTCGCAGTAGTCTGCCATCTCCTGACACATACCGCCGTTGTAGTCAGTGAAGTCACCCTTAGGCCACTTCAGTCTATCACCCCATGACCGCAGACTGTGTCCACCCAGTAGCGATGGATTGTACAGCCTTGAGATGACCAACGCGTCAACTACCTCGATACCCTTGAATGAGATACCCCACAGGCTCTGTAGAAGCCGTATGTCGAACGATATGCCATTATAGGTCACTACCCTACTAGCCTCGCTTAGAAGCTCTTGTAGAGCCTCAGGGGAGGTCACGACGATTGCCTGATCTGAGTCAACATCATGCACTCCGCAACACCAGATGGTGTCCCATGCAGTGTTGGTCTCAATATCAATCGTCAGGGTCTTCAAATAGGTTGCTCCTCATGTTGTTAATGAAGTCCTCGACCACCACCTCTGCAACTGCTGCGTGGCTCTCAGTACAGCACACGCTGCACAGGTCAAGGAACTGGTCAGGGTTTAGCGGGTCGCGCTTCACCGACTCTTCGTCCGTCAGTAGATCATTGCAAGCGTAACATCTCATAGCCTGTCTTCTCCGTTAGTCATCTCGGTCAGTCTCCCTGTTGCCTTGTCAAAGTAGAGTGAAGTACACCACCCTGTTTCGCCACTGAACCTGTTCTTCAGCACCCGCACGTTGGTTGTGTTCCGCACTATCGCGTCCTCTGCCTGTCCGTCACGCTCCAGACCTAGCACGATGTCGCTCAGTTGCGCTATCGATGCCGACCCTCGAAGCTGTGCCAGACTCGTAGCCGCTCCCTCTTCATGCCCCTTCTTATCAGGACGCTTGAGGTGACTCACTACGAACAGACAAACGCCTGTCTCCTGCACGAGCATCCTTAATTTGGTCATGATCTCGTCTATTGCCTTGCGCTCATCTAGCTGCGCCTGTGCTGAGACGATGATCGATATATGGTCGAGGAATATATACTTACAATCCATACCCTTAGCCATGTATCTAACCCTGCTCACTATGTTGTCGACGTCCGTGCTGCCGAAGTGGTCGAGCATAAACAGTCTATCCTTACCCATCACAGCATCGAACGACGCCTTACGTTCCTCCTCGGTCGACTCAGTAGTCGGCAGGTGTAGTGGCTTGTTAGCGTGTAGCGACATCATCGACAGCGCTGTCTTCCTCACCGATTCTTCGAGGAATAACAACCCTATGCTGCTCTCGGTGTTGTTCAACACGTGCCACACTATTTCCCTCACGAACTGCGACTTACCTAGCCCGCTGCCCGCTGTCACCGTCACTAGCTCAGCCTGTCTAATTCCGTAGGTGAGATCGTTTAAGCCGCTGAAGGGGTAGTCTACCTCTGCCGTCTCCATTGGCTTGTTGACCTCGTCCCACAGCGCCGACCCGCTAACGATGCCATCAGGAACATACTTCTCAGCTCGCCAGAAGGCAGTGTCGAACTCGGCGTAGGCGTTGGCTATCAGGTAATCGCAAGCGTCCTTGTATCCCTCTGGGTGCTTCACGACCTTAGACTTGCCAGAGAACAGGTTCGCCACTTCCTTAGCTGCGTCCATTCCCGGCTTATCACCATCGAAGCAGATCACGATACACTCAAAACTGTCTATCCACTCGTAGGCCTTCTTACAATCCTTCAGAGCGCCGCTCGCACCGTTCTTGATACTAACTACAGGGTACTTGCTCCCCATCAACTGATAGGCTGCTAGCGCGTCGTACTCCCCCTCGACGATAGTGAGGTACTTACCACCCTTAGGAAAGGCAGACTGTCCAAACAGCCCTGTCTCGTTCCAGTTGCCTACTGTCTGGAATCGCTTGTCAGGGTATCTAATCTTAGCTGCTGTCACCTCTGGGTCGTTGTTGGCGTCTGTGTAGGGGTAGATTACTCTGCCGCTATCGACTACTACGCCATACTTACCCAGTGTAGGTGCGCTCAGGCCTCGCTCAGGGACGCCCACGGCCTTTCCTGTTGCTAGGGTAGTGGCTACACTGTCCCACCCCTGCGTCGTGTTAGACGGCTTCTCTGTAATGCTGCTGACGTCTATCGCTGCGCCGTCTGGCGGTGTGTATGCCCTGCAAGCGTGGCAGTAAGACGACCCAGAGGCGTTAACCTGCAGGGCGTCACTGCTGCCGCAGTCGTCACACGGTTGATGCGTCTTGCCTCCGTCACTCATCCTCGTACCCCTCTGGAATATCCCCCTCTATCTCTGTCAGTGTGCCGACGTATAGCGCTACAAAGGGGAGTAGCAGTCGAAAGTAGTGTATCTCTAGCAGGACAGTCCCTTCCGCGTGGTAGCCTACTGCTAATTGCTTAGGCATTAAGCAGAGGTCGACGCCGCATCCGTTACGAAGCTCAATCGTGAAGTCTATCATGTAGCTGCCCCTCTAATTCGTTAAGTTTGAGAATCTCTAGCACTAGCTCCATGAGGTCGTTTGCTGTATCTGACATAGGTCGCTCCTTAATAAATTGAATGGTATATTATACAGTAGTCGCCGCCCTAAGTCAATACTCTCTCCTGTGTGTGCCACTGCGTAGCGTTAAACTGCGCCGCGTCCTCAGTTAGTGGTATAGCGTCGTAAGTGCTGCCGTGACCGAATAGAGCGGCGGGCAGAAACGCAATCAGAGCGATTAGTGTAACACCTACAGCCGCGTCCTTAATGAAACCATTATTGTCAGTCATTGACTTTTGCTCCTAAAAATGATATAATATTACTTTATTGACATCAGCGACACCGCAGACAGCCCCGCTTTAAGTTAACCAGTAGCAACTGTAGGGGGTTTCGACTTAGACAGAGTCGCACGACACCGCCGACTCTGTCTATATAGTACCACCTCTTACCGCCTCCCTCTGTTAAACTCATAACCGTAAGCAGCTAAGTCGTCATCGATCTCATCATATGCAATGCCGCTCATATACTCAGTGATATAGCCTATGAGTATGTTACCTGCCTTCTCGGCGTTACCTGTGCCTACAGCTACACGTAGAGCCTCTAGCGATCTATCGTCGTCACCGTATACACCGTGATACCCCTCATAGCTTAAAGCCTCTAGGAAGCCTTGTAGCGGCCCCTCGATGATCCTGTCCTGAACCACCTCGCCCAGTACGTCTAAGATGAATGCTTCCTGCCTGTCTTCTTCTGATATATATGTCATAGTCCAAAACCCTCTAGTACGTCTAGGTCGAAGTCCTCATCATCATCATCGATAAGGCCATCATTGGTGGGGACGACATAGTCGCCGCTGTCTGTGTGAATTACGATGTATTCTACCGCTTCTGTGATGTTCATTATTAACTCCAGATTACTATGCGCCCATCGGGCAGGGTTTCAATTAGGTTAAGCAGGTACAGCTCGTAGCTATACTCTGCGATATACTCGTATGCGTTGTCGAATGTCGTTGCTGTCATGCTATCACCTCGTATGCCTTATTGAAGAAGCCGTCAGCAGTTGTTAGGTCGCTAGCGTGATAGTCTGTAACCACCTCTGAGCCGTCCTCTGCGTTGCCGTATAGAAGCTCGAAGCTCATACGATTGTAAGCGACGTCTACTTCCTTGTCAGCGATTATAACATCCTCTCCGGTCGTTGCAAGGGCGTTCAGCACCTCGCTACTGCTAGTCGATTGGTCTACAGTATACTCCTCACCGTCGAACACTGTGAGGGCATAGTCGGCCTCTAATAGCAGCCTTACCAGTTCAACCACTACCTGCTTCTCACCTGCTGTTGCGTACTTGTCTAAGCTCATCATCTACCAGTCCTCCACTAGGATTGTACCACGGTCGGTACAGGCCACTATATGCTCGTCACACTCATCGTGTGTGTTGTTGCTGTACGCCTCGTAATAGTCCTCAAGGCTGTCATGCTCCGTGAAGGTACAGCATATACCTATAACGTCAAGCTCGTAGTCTTCGCCGTAGCACTCCTCGAAATGGTCGTAAAGCGCATCAAATCCTGCATTAGTGAACTGGTCGCCTCGGTTGTAGTCGATAAAGGCGCGCTGTAGTGCATGGGCGTTAGTCATGTATTGTGTAATTTTCATAGTAATTTACTCTATATAGTAGTGATAAGGGTAGAAACGGTTGTGATTAGCACTAGAAGGGCGCCTGTCATCATTAGACGGAACCCCTGCGCCTCCTTACGCATCCTGCTACTGGCTCTCCTAGAGGCTAACAGGTAGGTGAAGAGGCCGTGAAGCACGAGGTAGTTGCCGATAGCGGCGGGTATAATCATTAATAGCCAGAACATATTGTGTCACTCCTAATAGTCAGTGTCTAGGTGATGAATATTAACCTCGGTTAGTTCTTCCTTCTGCCACTTGCTCGCGTAATCCTCCCAACCCCTAGCGTATATAAGAGGGTTGCATGATTCTTTATTGACGCTTACTCGAATGTCGGCGCCATGCTCACTGGTCTGCCTAATTGACGCGAACCATTCAGAGGGTCGCACATATACGTTGATAATATAGTCCATTAGTCCTTCTCCTTCTCTTCTAGTTCAAATAGCGTGATGGTAACGTCCTTGCCGTATTCATTCTTAAAAGACAGGGAGCGCGTCCTAGTGCCGTTATGGGTGGTCACTTCCCTAATGCTGAGAGCATCGAGGGAGGTTACGAAGGCTGACACTGATAGCAAGCTTGTGTCGCTGCCTTTCGAATAATGCTCATGTACGTGCAGATCAGCGAAGTAGGTGCCTCGTGATACGTAGTCCTCTGTTTCGTTCTCTGTTGTGTGTACGCTGCTCAATTTTGTCATAGTGTGTCACTCCTTAGTGAGTCCATACGATGGCCAGTAGGCCGATGATTAGTATTGAGGCATATGCTAGGGTGATAAGCATATCGTTGCTTATAAAGCCTCTGTGACGCTCAGAGCGCCACTCGTTTAGGTCATGATTCATTATATTAACTCCTCGACCCATTGCAGCAACATATCACGTGGGTACGAGTCGATGCTTGCAAAAAATAGATGGTGGCTGATGTCAGTGATTGGGTCGCCTGTAAACGTCTCAGGCTGTTGCCACAGCTCCTCGATGACCTCCAACGATGAGCCTAGGTCAGAGAGGGTAATAGCATCGAGGCCGTCTTCCTCCGCGTGGTCGATGTCGCAAATTAGTCTCACTCTGATTATGTCTAGGATTTCTTTTGTATTCATTGTGCTGCTCTCCTTAGATTATTTCGTAAACTGATTCAATTTTGTAGAGTGTAGGTCGTATTTCGTTGTTGCTCCAGTCTTCACAGACGCCGTCCTTCATTACTGTGACGTGTTGCTTGGTGTAGACTAGGAACGTCCCTGTTTTCATTTTAGGGTCACGCTGTATTGTTTTAAGCGTCTTGCCGTAGAGCGTCTTGTCTCGGCGTATTACCGCAAAATCCTGCGCCATGATAGCATCGTTGAGCTTGCTAACAGTCGAACCCCTTCTATCTGTACGTCCGTGCTGCCTGTACATAACGCTACGTGCCTTGCCGAATGCCCATCCAGTGACTACTGCTAGTGCAATCACTGTACAGTAGCCGCTGTCACGTGGGTAATACTTTTGCGCCACTTCTACTAGCTCTTTGTATCGTTGCATTGTGTTGCTCCTGTGTGTCTGTGTGTGCCTGTGTTGGCTGTTATTTATAGACTCTTATAGAGAACCTATAAACAACAACCATCGTTGCCCTCAACACCGCTACAGCACCTTATATGCCGTAACACCGTATCTGCTTTCGCTTATCCCTACTAGGCAAGGCTTCGCAGCGGTGTTGAGTATCAGCTCTTGTGAACCTGTCCGACTTCGACTCTCCCTGTACTGCGTCACCACGGTGACTAGGGTTGCATCTGGTCGGCTTCACTGAGCCTTTCCATCCAATCTCACATCTACGCTGCAGGGCGATAACCGTGACCATGTTGCTCGCTGCCGTGGCTGCTTGCTAGGTCGTCCTGCTACGTGTCTCAACGTAGATGTTGCACTGGACTCTTGCGCCCCGTTTCTTGTCGTTCACGGCGGTTGCGCGTTGCCGTTGATATGGAAGATACTAGATTGAGCGACTAACGCAACCCCTCAAACGCAAATAAATCAAACTAATTTACAATTCTCTTTTAACTCAGTAACTTACAACCGAAATTAATTTACCTCGATCCCTTGATCTGCCCTGTTTCTGCCCTGTTTTTGCGTCTGATTTACCCATCGACACCGAAAATTCACTCGATAGATTGGCGGCTGTACCGCCTACGCCATAGCCTTAGATACAGCTATGCTCTGCCCTGTCTCTGCCCTGCCTATATAAGCTCCTGCGCTGCCCTGTGTCTGCCTTGTCTGTGTCGCCTGTGTCTGCCCCTGCCTACCCTGTCTCTCTAGCTCTCTATAGCTCTATAGCGTGCCACATAGACACACACTCTTATACTTTCACAGACAACCCTGCCCCGGCATTGACCTCCAACGAGACGGCATAGGCAACCCTGGGTCGGTGGAGAACCTGTGGATAACTTATGCACACCTTATGCACAGCCTGTGTAGAACCTGTGGATAACTTGTGGATAGCGGGGATAAGCTGTGGATAATTAGGGGGGTCGATGATGAAGCCGGGGGAGGTAACTGTGGTTGCGGAGATGTCGACGTTGCTTCACAGATACAATAAAGTGGGATTTAGTGTTGCTATACAGGAATTAATGTGCAATAAAGTGTGGTTTAGGGCTGCTATAAAGGCGTTAATGTGCAGAGTGCTATATAGACTGGGGAGGTGTTGTAAAGCTCTGATAACAATTAAGATTGGTGACGGTTTGCGGAGACTTAGATATGGCTAAGATCCGCTGTAAAGGTGCATTAGGGGTGTAGCAGTAGAAAAGGCTTGACATTTGCTTAAAAGTATGCTATAATATACCTATATTGTACAACAACACGAAGAGATAGTCTCCTTTGTTCCCTGCTTAGGTCTTCTCCTCTACTGTATTGACTGTGTGACACGGCACTGCTCGATGTTGCACAGCAATACCCCCTCCTCTTACCACTCCTTTAAACCCCTCTGGGCTGTTCTGGGCAACTCAGAGTCGCAACAGAAGAGATAAAGAGTCATCTGGAGGGGTTTCATCACAGACAACTTAGACTATATAGGCAGAATTGATATGTTAACGCTACTGACGGAGTTGCTAATAGGCACTGTTATCGGTACACTGGTTCTACTAGGTATCTGTGTGGTGTTAACTGTGGGTAAGTATACGATTAATATGGGGAAGCTGTTCTTAGAGGAGATAAAATGGCTGAACAAAGGAATAAGCGAGTTGGTCGTCCCAAGAAAGCAGAAGTAGAAGCTAAAAAGAAAGGGAATAGGGTTGCTCTAGGGCGTCCTAAGGGTGATGCAGCAGCAATAGCTGAGTACAAAGCACGTTTACTCGCTTCCCCTAAGTCACGTAAGGTGATGGACTCTATCTTCAACGCTGCTTTGGACGATGACCACAAGAATCAGAGTGCTGCTTGGAAGCTGTTGTTCGACAGACTAGCCCCATTGAGCTACTTCGAGAAGGATAAGCTCTCAGGTGGTAAGGCGTCAGTGAACATCACTATAAGCAACACCCACGACACAACCACAGTCATAGACGGCGAGTCAGAGGACATAACAGATGTCGATATTGAATGAAGACGGCTTTATCTATTTTAAAAAAGCTGAGTTTGACTGCCACGAGACTGGGGAGAACGAGATTGATGAAGACTTTGTACATCGCTTGGATAACCTCAGGGGTCAGTTGGGTTTCCCTCTTGTTATCTCCTCCGGTTATCGCTCTCCTGACCACTCTGTAGAGAAGAGGAAGCATAAGCCGGGTACGCACTCGCAGGGCATCGCTGCCGACATACTGGTAAGCAACGCTAAGCGCCGAGGACAGTTAATTAAGAAAGCAATCGAAATGGGCTTCACAGGCATAGGCATGGAGGGTAGGTATGTTCACCTAGACACTCGTGACGATGACCTGACAATGTGGACATACTAGATGACAGAACTAAACGTATCGCTGTTGCCGTGGCAGGAGGAGGTTTACAACGACCCCGCTCGCTTCAAGGTGATAGCTGCAGGACGGCGTACAGGAAAGACACAGCTAGCAGCATGGACGTTGATAGTAGCGGGTTTGCAGGCAACAAAAGGCAAGGTGTTCTACGTAGCGCCTACACAGCAGCAAGCACGAGACGTTATATGGCACACCATCCTAGACTTAGGTGCTGATGTCATAGCCTCGGCTCACGTTAACAACCTTGAGATTAAGCTGATTAACGGCATCAGTATCAACCTGAAGGGCGGTGATAGACCAGAGACGATGCGTGGTGTGTCACTGAACTACGTTGTACTCGACGAGTATGCTGACGTTAAACCTGAGGTGTGGGAGTTAATCCTACGCCCTGCACTGGCTGACTTGAAGGGTAAGGCTATGTTCATAGGAACACCTATGGGCAGAAACCACTTCTACGACCTCTACCGCGCTGCGGAGATGGGTGCGCTAGAAGACTACAAATCCTGGCATTTCACAAGCTACGACAACCCCTACTTGGACGTTGACGAGGTGGAGAGTGCTAAGAGGACGATGTCTAGCTTCAGCTTCAGGCAGGAGTTCATGGCTAGTTTCGAGGCACAGGGCAGCGAGATATTCAAAGAAGAATGGATCAAGTATCAGAAGAAGGAGCCAGAGGCAGGGGTGTACTACATCGCCTGTGACCTTGCAGGCTTCGCTGAGATGGGTAAGAAGGGTAAGCAGAACAAGCGACTCGATAACTCCTCCATCTCGATAGTAAAGGTTAATGAACATGGTTGGTGGGTAAAAGACATCATAGTAGGACGGTGGACTCTGGACGAGACGGCTAGGAAGATATTTGAGGCTGTCGCTAAGTACCAACCAGTCAGTGTAGGAATCGAGAGAGGTATTAGTAAGCAGGCAGTAATGTCACCGCTGACAGACCTCATGAGACGTTATAACAAGTATTTCCGTGTCGAGGAACTCACTCACGGTAACCAGAAGAAGCAGGATAGGATCATTTGGGCATTGCAAGGTAGGTTTGAGAATGGGCAGATCAAGCTGAATAGAGGCGATTGGAATATGCAGTTCCTCGATGAGTTGTTTCAGTTTCCTAACCATTTAGTGCATGACGACACTATTGACTCACTGGCGTACATCGACCAACTGGCTCAAGTGGCTTACTTCGGTAACTTTGAAGACGACGACTACGACAACATCATAGACAACTACGCAGGGTACTAATATGGACGATTATAATGACGATACGATGCCTGTATTACAAGGCTCAGTAGAGAATTGGGTACAGACTAAGGTTGACGAGTGGAGGGAGTTTTACGACACCAACTACGACGATAAGCACAACGAGTACTATCGACTCTGGAGAGGCATCTGGTCTGACCAAGACAAAACCCGTGAGTCAGAGCGTAGCCGTATTGTGTCCCCTGCCCTGCTACAAGCAGTAGAAAGTAACGTGGCTGAAGTGGAGGAGGCTACCTTTGGAAGAGGGCGGTTCTTCGACATTAAAGACGACCACATGGATCAAGACAAGACGGACATGACTCACCTGCGTAAGATGCTAGATGAGGAGTTTAAGAAAAACAAGATTAGGCAGAATGTGGGCGAAGTACTGCTTAACGCTGCTGTGTACGGCACAGGTATTGCTGAGGTAGTGGTAGAGCAGAAGAAGACCCTGACTCCCGCCACTGAGGCTATCATGGAAGGTACGATGCGGGCTGTGGGTGTGACGGTTAAGGATAAGACCTGCGTCAGCCTGAAGGCAGTACAACCACATAACTTCCTTATCGACCCTGTGGCTAAAGACATCAAGTCAGCTTTGGGCGTAGCCATTGACAGCTTCGTATCACTACATCAGGTACAGCAGCTTCAGGAAGAGGGTGTGTACCGTGACGTTTACGTAGGAGCAGCAGCAGACGACTTAGACCTCGAACCAGACGACGAGCTATGGCAGCAACCTGACGGCAAAGTGAGGCTTACCAAGTACTACGGCCTCGTCCCTCGTGACCTGTTAGAGCTAGCTTCTGAGGATGACGACATTGAGGGTCTGGATAGTATAGCAGACGACCAAGGCAAGGACACCTACTACGTAGAAGCTATTGTAGTCCTCGGTAACGGCAAGTTGCTTAAAGCTGAGGCTAACCCCTACATGATGGAAGATCGCCCTGTCATCGCGTTCTCATGGGACACAGTGCCTAACAGGTTCTGGGGCATGGGAGTGTGTGAGAAGGGCTATAATAGCCAGAAGGCGCTCGACAGTGAGCTACGCGCTCGTATTGATGCTCTAGCCCTAACTGTACACCCAATGCTCGCTATGGACAGCACACGGATGCCTAGAGGCAGTAGGCCAGAGATCAAAGCAGGTAAGCTGCTTCTGACCAACGGTGACCCTCGTGAGGTGCTACATCCGTTCAACTTCGGCAGTGTCGACCAGATCACGTTCGCACAGGCAGCAGCCTTGCAGCAGATGGTTCAGGCAGCGACAGGTAGCGTAGACGGCGCACAGCAGGCAGCTCAGGGCGGTGGTATCACCTCAGCAGGTACGTCTATGTCGATGGGTGGTATTATCAAGCGTCAGAAGCGTACATTGGTTAACTTCCAAGAATGCTTCCTGCTCCCCTTCGTTGAGATGGCGGCTTACCGCTATATGCAGTTCGAGCCTGAGATGTTCCCTGCAGCAGACTTCAGCTTCTGTGCTACGTCATCACTGGGCATCATTGCTCGTGAGTACGAAGTCACACAGCTTGTACAACTGCTCCAGACAACAGGTCAGGACAACCCGATCTACCCAATGCTGATTGAAGCAGTGGTAGACAACATGAACATCTCTAACCGCGAAGAGCTAGCAGCGGCAATGGTCAAGGCACAGCAGCCTACGCCAGAGCAGCAGCAGGCACAGCAACAGGCTCAAGAGGAAGAGAGAGCATTTAAGAACAGCCAGACAGCAGCACTCAACGCTCAGGCGGCAGAGAGCAACAGCAGGGCTAATAAGATTGAGATAGAGGCGAGAGGCATCCCTGTAGAGTTAGAAACAGACCGTATCAGGGCTGTATCCACCACAGTGGACGCTGACGAGAAGAAGTTTAAGAAGCACATGGAACTAGCTAAACTGGCTCTGAATGAGAAAGAGCTAGGACTGAAGGTAGAAGCAGAGAACACTAAACGAGGAACGTATTAATGAGAATGGTAACTAGCAAAGACATCGAAGAATTGGCAGAGCAAATCAACATCGCTTTTAGGCGTTTGGAGAAGCGGGTAGAAGCTCTGGAGGAGCCTAAACCCTCTCCCAAGAAAAAATACTTGACAAAAGATTAAAAGTGTGCTATAATAGGGATACAATCCCGACATAACACAATATAGATAGAAAGTCAACCACCTTATTAGGAGAATGGTATGGACGAAACAGAGAAGTACTGGGACGACCTTCGGGTCATGATGCTCACAGACGGTTGGAAAGCCTTAATCGAGGAGCTGATTGAGAAGGAAGAAGCAGTCGACTCAATACGACACACTAAAGACGAGGCTGACCTGAACTACAGGAAAGGACAGCTTAGCATAATAGCGTCGTTGGTCGACCTAGAGAACTCCATCGAGCAAGCGGAGGCTCTGGCGAATGACTAGACGTATCTTTGAATTTCAGTGTCCTGATGGTCACGTCAGTGAGTGTTTCATTGATGATAGTGAGGTAACCACTGAATGTAGGGTCTGCGATAAGCAGGCAAAGCGTATCGTATCAGCAGTGTCTTGTTCTTTAGACGCCTTATCCGGGCATTTTCCGGGTGAGACTATGAAGTGGGCTAAGAACAGACAAGACGTGATACGGAAAGAACGTAAGGCCAACGGTGAGTAGCTCATCTCCTTACTTATCTCCACAATGAATTATTTCACGGAGTTTTAATGGCTACCATAGTCGATAACGAAGAAGGACGGTATAACAACGCACCAGAAGGTGTAGAGCAGCCCGAACACACGCTAGAAGATTCAGTAGCCCCTGTGCAAACAGAACAAGCTCCTGAGGAGACTACTACGAGTGTTCCTGATAAGTATCAGGGTAAGTCAGTTGCCGATATAGTGAAGATGCACCAAGAAGCTGAACAGCTCCTCGGTCGTCAAAGCTCAGAGGTAGGTGAGTTACGCAAGGTGGTTGACGAGTTCGTTATGTCACAATCCAATACAGAAGCAAGTGTCGAAGAACCGGAGATTGATTACTTCACCGACCCTGAGAAAGCAATACAGGCAGCTATCAGTAAACACCCTGCTGTGAGGGAAGCTCAAGAGGCTTCTACTAAGATGCGCCAATCAAGCGCACAGTCACAGTTAAAAGAGAAGCATCCAGATATGAAGGAAATTCTGACGGATGAGTCTTTTCTAGGATGGGTAAAGGATAGTAGCTTTAGAACTAAGTTGTTACAGGAAGCAGACCGCAACTACAACCTAGAAGCTGCTGATGAGATATTCAGCCAGTGGAAAGAGAGGAAGGCCTTAGTAGGCCAGACTGCCAATGCAGAGCGCAACAGCCGAAGTTCGACCATCAAGCAAGCCAATTCTGGCAATGCTAGTGGTAGTGCTGATTCAGGTAGTGGTAAGAAAATCTTCCGACGAGCCGACATTATTAAACTCATGCGAAACGACCCATCTCGCTACGAGGCTCTGTCTGGAGAAATCATGCAGGCCTACGCAGAGGGAAGGGTTAAATAACTTAACTCATTGTAGGAAGATTAAATCATGGCCTTAACTAAATCAATATACCCCGCTATGGGCGGTGCAGTAGACAACACGTCAGCAGCAACCTTTATTCCAGAGATTTGGAGTGATGAGGTTATTGCTTCATACGAAAACTCATTGGTGCTTGCGCCTTTGGTAAAACGTATGTCGATGATGGGCAAAAAGGGTGATACAGTTAACATCCCCGCGCCTGTCCGTGGTACAGCTACTGCTAAGTCTGCTAATACAGCGGTAAGCATTCAAAGCGACACTGAGAGCAACGTACAAGTTCTCATTGACAAGCACTTTGAATACTCACGTTTGATTGAAGATATTACAGCCACACAAGCTCTGTCTAGCTTACGTCAGTTTTATACACAGGACGCAGGTTATGCACTAGCTAAACAGGTAGACTCAGACCTACACGGTTTGGCGGTGAACTTTGGAGATGGTGCAGGTACTTACCTGAACACCAACTCTTACTACATCGACGCCTCAACTGGTCTGACACAGTACGCTGCTGACACAGTAACTTCTTCTGACGTCTTCACAGACGCAGGTTTCCGTTCACTAGTTCAAGCAATGGATGACGCTGACGTGCCATTCGATAACCGCGTATTTGTGATTCCACCTGCGCTGCGTAATGCCATTATGGGTATTGACCGTTATGTATCATCTGACTTCGTAAGCGGTCAGGCTGTACAGAATGGCAAGATCGGTAACATCTATGGTATCGACGTATACGTATCAACTAACTGTGTGACTTCGGAAGCAGCGGGTGATAACTCAGCTAATACTAACGATCTCAAGGCAGCTCTCTTGATGCACAAGGACTCTATGGTTCTTGCTGAGCAACAAGGTGTGCGCTCACAGACTCAGTACAAGCAGGAGTGGTTATCTAACCTCTACACTGCTGACCAAATCTACGGCGTGAAGGTATTGCGTCCAGAGGCAGGTTTCGTATTGAATGTTAATGCGTAAGTAAGAATGAGGGAGGGGGTCTTAATTGGCCTCCTCCTTTTTTACCGTCCTTTCCATACCTAATTAAAAGGCAAAGTAGATGACCGTAATAGTAACCAAAAACAGCTCCACTGCTTCTGCCGTACCCTTGACGTCAGACCTCGTCCAAGGCGAGCTAGCAGTCAACGTCACAGACAAACGAATCTTCACTGAGAACGCATCTACACAGATCGTCGAACTTGGTACAAATCCCTCCACTGTTACCACTGGCACAGCTACCGTTACAGGCACGCTAACAGCCAACGGCACACTTGCATCTAGCAACGCAGTCGTCACAGGCGGCACAATCAACTCTACGCCCATTGGTGCGACTACCCCATCAACGGTACAGGGTACTACAGTAACGGCCACCACGGGCTTCGTTGGAGGTCTGACAGGCAATGTAGTAGGTAACGTCACAGGAAACGTCACTGGCAACGTCACAGGCGCTCTCACAGGCAATGTCACAGGTAACGTCACAGCTTCTACAGGTACGACTACGCTTAACAACCTTGTCGTTAATGGCACAGCAGACTTTACAAGCACTAAGCTAGTTAACGTCACTACACCTACAGCAGGTACTGATGCAGCTAACAAGAGTTATGTAGATGATACAGTCGCAGCAGTAATTGACGCTGCTCCTGCTGCTCTTGATACTCTTAACGAACTAGCCGCCGCATTAGGCGACGACGCCAACTTTGCAGGTACAGTCACTACAGCACTAGCTACTAAGCTGCCTCTCGCGGGTGGTACAATGACTGGTGCTATAGCAATGGGTACGTCAAAGATTACAGGTCTTGGCAACCCTACTGCTTCACAGGACGCAGCTACTAAAACCTATGTAGACACAGCAGACGCGCTCAAATTAAGCCTTACTGGCGGCACGCTGTCCGGCGCTCTCGCTATGGGGACTAACAAGATTACTGGTGTTGGCGACCCTACATTAGCTCAAGACGCAGCGACTAAAGCCTACACAGACTCTATCCTTGGCTCTGCTACATCAGCAGCAGACTCTGCCGCAGCAGCAGCCACATCAGCTAGTAACGCCTCTACATCGGCAAGCAACGCTGCAACATCAGAAACTAACGCAGGTAACTCAGAGACAGCAGCGGCTAGCTCAGCTTCAGCAGCAGCAGCATCATTTGATCAATTTGATGACATATACTTAGGCGCTAAGGCTTCTGCTCCTTCTGTAGACAATGATGGCGACCCACTAGTGGCAGGGGCATTGTACTTCAACACTGTCTCTAACACGATGTTCGTCTACTCAGGCTCATCGTGGGCAGCAGCCGGAAGTGCGGTAAACGGCACAGCAGAGCGTCAGGAGTATGTCGCTACGTCAGGTCAGACTAACTTCTCAGCCACTTACGATGTAGGCTTTGTTGATGTCTACCTGAACGGCGTTAAGCTAATTCCAACTACTGACTTCACAGCCACTAACGGCGCAACTGTTATACTAACCACAGGAGCAGTTACAGGCGATAACGTCTCTATCATTGCTTATGGTGCGTTCAATGTTGCTGACACTTACACTCAAGCTCAAGCAGATGCGAAGTTTGCTCAGGTCGCTAACAACCTGTCAGACGTTGATGCAGCCACGGCTAGGACTAACTTAGGCTTAGTAATTGGCACGGACGTAGAAGCTTATGACGCAACCATCTTAAAGTCTGCCGCTATCGGCGTGACTGTCCAAGGCTATGACGCTAACACTACAACCTCTACGAACACACAGACTCTTACCAATAAGACAGTACGAGACACTGTATACGCTTTGTCAGGTGTAGCCTTTGACGCTACCAATGGCGCAGTACAGACCAAGACTCTAGCAGCTAACACGACATTCACAGACTCGCTAAGCTCAGGTGACGCAATCGTCCTACAGCTCGAAGCAGGTGCGTCCTACACAGTAACGTGGCCTACAATGACTTGGGTAACCTCTGGCGGCAATGTCGCTCCTACGCTGACTGCTAAGGACACACTGGTGTTCTGGAAAGTCTCCACAACTCTTTACGGTGCTTACACAGGAAGCTACGTTTAATGAGCAAATTAGCTAAAGCTCTAACAGCAGCTGCGGGTAATGCAGGTGGCACTCTTGGGTACGTTGAGGATGTTTTCTCGACTCATTTGTATGACGGCAATGGAACTACACAGACCATCACTAACGGCATTGATCTTGATGGTGAAGGTGGTTTGGTTTGGTGCAAGCCCAGAACTATTGGAAATCCCCATTATCTTGGTGACACTGAGCGTGGAATTAATAAGTTTTTAGAATCAAATTCAACTAATGCGGAGGGTACTAGCTCAACTACAGGCGGTAATACCGGAGATGTCAACGCATATAACGCTAATGGATTTAGTGTAGGAAGCACAGGCCGAGTCAATCAGGCAGGTCAATCTTTCGTTTCGTGGACATTCCGCAAGGCTGAGAAGTTCTTTGATGTTGTGACTTATAATTATCAAGGAAATTCTGTTGGTACTTCTGCGCAAATACCTCATAACTTAGGCTCTGCCCCTGCATTTATAATGATAAAAGCTGTAGACAAGGCCGAAAACTTTATTTGTTGGCACAAAGACTTGAATGGGTATTTAAAAATGGGTACTCAAGGAACAAATAGTCTTTTTACAGGCACTGGCGCTTTTGGAAGTCTTACTCCTTCAATGACGGATACGCACTTTACTGTTGGTTATGATGGAGGCACTAATTTTCCTAATTATAATTACGTAGCCTACCTATTCGCCTCAGACGCAGGAGGCTTTGGAGACGATGACGAGTCTATTATTAAGTGTGGGAGTTATACGGGTAACGGAAATGTTGATGGACCTGATATAAATCTTGGTTTTGAAGCTCAATGGGTAATGATTAAAAGAACAGACGCAAGCGGAAACGACTGGGTAATGATGGATATTATGCGTGGTATGCCTATGGATTCTGGAGGAGCATATTTACGAGCTAATTTGGCTAACAATGAGGCGGCAACGGCATATATGCAGCCAACTCCAACTGGGTTAAAGGTTAGAGGCACTGGCTCAACACAAGCAAACGCTAATGGAGCAACCTACATCTACATAGCCATCCGCAGACCAATGAAGACTCCTGAGTCTGGGACTGAGGTTTTTGCTACAGCGCAAAGAGATACTACCGCTCCTATATTTGAAGGCGGCTTTCCAGTGGATGCTGCAATTATAGCTGACGTTTCTGGAGCGTGGACAAATTCTCCTTCTATGGGAAGTAGGCTTACAGGCACAAGCAGATTGGCAACAAGCAATACAAACGCGCAAGGGGCAGACGGATTATTTATGTGGGACTATATGAACGGATGGGGTGATGGCTCAGGTTCATATCCTGAATATTACTCGTGGATGTTCAAACGCGCCACAGGCTTCTTTGATGTGGTGGCTTATACTTCGACTACTTCAGCAATAAACCACAATTTAGGCGTAAGTCCAGAGCTTGTTATTTACAAATCAAGGACGGCAGGCGGGTGGTATACGATGGTAGCTACTAACGGTTTTGGAGAGTTAAACAGCAGCGGCGCTTGGGGAGGCGCGGGTAATGGAAGCGGTCTTGGGCCAAACTTGGCAAACGCTACAGCTACTACAATTACAGGCGCAGGAAACTTATACGGCAGCGGTGTCTCAATGATTACCTACCTCTTCGCCACACTAGCAGGAGTAAGCAAAGTAGGCAGCTACACAGGAACAGGTGCTGACTTAAACGTAGACTGTGGCTTCTCGGCAGGTGCTAGATTCGTAATGATCAAGCGTACAGACTCTACTGGCGATTGGTACACTTGGGATAGCACAAGAGGTATTGTCGCAGGTAACGATCCGTATCTCTTAATGAACTCTGCGGTTGGGCAAGTCACATCTACAGACTACATCGACCCACTATCCAGTGGATTTACAGTAACCTCATCTGCCCCTGCTGCGCTTAACGCCAGTGGCGGCAATTACATCTTCTTAGCGATAGCATAGGTGACATAATGGAATATCGTATTCAATCAACTGGCGAAGTCAAAACTCAAGGCGAAGTCAGAAGAATGCACAGCAACACATCACTGCCGCGAGTGTGGGACGCTAACGTGTGCTCCGCTCTTGGCATAGACCCAGTATTTATTACGCCTAAGCCCGAAGTGACAGGCTACACACAGACTGTCCGTAACGGTGCTACACAGGACGCCAACGGCAACTGGGTCACTGCGTGGCAGGTTGTAGATATGTTTGCTGACACGACAGAGGACGGCGTAACCACAACCAAGGCTGAGCATGAAGCGGCTTATCAGGCTGATCTGGATGCTAAGGCTGCGGAGTCTGTCAGGATACAGCGTGATGCTAAGCTAGCTAAGACTGATTGGACAGCCCTTACTGATGTTACAATGGCGGCTGAGATGACTACTTATCGTCAAGCCCTGCGGGACATTACCTTGCACGAGAATTTCCCACACTTACAAGATTCTGATTGGCCGGAGGCAGTATAATGAGCAAGTCACGAGACATAGCCGATAGCGCGGCAACGATTAACTACATTGACGGCCTTGACTCGGATGCTCAAGGCCAACTTAATGACAAGGCTACTCTTGATGGTAGTCCTACCTTTACAGGTACAGTAACAGCTACTGCGTTTAGCGGTGACGGATCAGGGCTGACAGGCGTTGATTCTCTGCCAAGTCAAACCGGCAATGCTGATAAGTATTTAACAACAGACGGCTCTACAGCATCTTGGGTTGAAATCGGCGGGTCAACACTAGACTTTGTTGCGTCTGGAACTTTAAGTTCTGGTCAAGCAGTAGCTCTTAACAGTGATGGGACTATAAGTAGCATTTCTGGCACACAAGAAAGTATGGGCGCTGAAAACACAGCCTACGCAAGTCTTGTGGATACGCATGTTAAGTCAGCATATGATTCTGTTAATAATAAGGTTGTTATTATTTTTAATGACGGTTATAACGGTTACTTAAAAGCTGTTGTTGGCACTATTTCTGGTACTACTATGTCTTTTGGAACGGTTGTAACCGTATCCAGTGTTAATACTTTAGTCAACGACGGCCCATCAATAGCCTACGACATAAATGCAGGCAAGATGGTAGTAACCTATGCGTTCTCTTCAGGCGAAAGCGGTAGAGCGCGTGTTGGCACTGTTTCTGGTACTTCTATTAGTTTCGGGACGGAATATACTATTGAAAGTAGCAGCGTTATACGTCAAGCAATGGTTTATGACGAAAACGCAGGAAAAGTAGTTTTTGTGTATGACTACGGCGGGAATTTTAGCGGCAAAGTCGGCACTGTGTCTGGCACAACTATTAGTTTTGGGTCTAGAACACAATTTAAATCTGGTCAAGCTCATAATAAAGCAATTGTATACGACTCTAACTCACAAAAAGTAGTCGTATCGTATAGAGACGTATCAAACAGTAATAGAGGAACAGGTGTTGTTCTAACCGTTTCTGGTACTACGGTATCAAGTGGTACGCCAACAGTTTTTGAAACTGCGGGAATAAGTTTAAACACCGCTTCTTTTGCTTCTGGAATTAACAAAATTATTAATCCATACAGGACGGATGGTACAAATACAGGAAAGTATGTAATAGGAACTGTATCTGGGACTTCTATTTCTTACAGTTCTGGTGTTCAATTTTTAGACGCGACTGTTTACGCTATAATGTCAGGCTATAACCCTGAAGCTAACGAAGTAGTTATCTTTTATTCTCAAGGTAGTGGGGGACAAGGAAATTACGTTACAGCTACTGAGAATAGTAGTGCTTTAGATTTTTCCCCTGCCAAACCATTTGCTACTGTTCTTGGCAGCACCAGTCAAGCACCTGCAACCTATGCTTCTGCTTCAAAACAATTAGTTTTAGCTTATAGTCTTGGTAGTAGTGGTAACACTGTTGTATATACTTCTGATGTAACTACTGCAAAAAGTTTTATCGGTGTAACAAATGCAGCCATTTCTAACGGCGCAACTGGTACGGTGACAATCAAAGGCGGTAAATCTACTAGCGTCACAGGTTTGACTACAGGAACTCCATACTACATAAATACAGTTGATGGCTCAATTACTTCCTCAGCAAGCGCATTTCCTTTGGGGTTGGCGCTGAGTTCAACATCAATATTATTGTCAAATGGGTAGACAAATGAAAACTATTATCGACGAACACAACTGCTCTAAATACTTGTTTGCCGACGACGAGCAAGTAAACGTAAAAGACGACCACATCGAAGTGGGCGACCCTACTAACTTGGACTTCATCATTGGCGACCTTAACGCGAATAACTCTACACTGATCGAAGGCGTAACTGAGCCAGATGATTATGTTGGCTGCAAGTACAACTACGTCAATGGCGTATGGGAGTTATGCCCTGATTGGGTTGATCCACGTTTGGAGCAGTCTGTATAACCAATAAAGCAGTAGAGGAAAGGCAATGGAAGACCGATTAGGCAGGGTAGAGAAGAAGATTGACACGCTACAGGAAGCTATCGTGTCACTGGCGCGTGTTGAAGAGAGACTTGTCACTGTGTTTAATCGGCAGTCCCATATAGAGACTAAAGTGGACGCTATAGAGAATAAAGTAGACACGCTAAATGAAAACATGATTAGCTCACGCATACTAGAGAGAATTATTTGGACAGCCATTGTTGCCGCCGTTGGTGCAGCATTTACTTTAATAGGATAGCTAATGACATACCTAGAGATAGTTAATAGCGTGTTACGCAGGCTACGAGAGGATCAGGTAGACACAGTCGGTGAGACTAGCTACTCGACGCTTATCGGGGACTTCGTGAATGACGCCAAGACGGTGGTGGAGGATGCCCATAGTTGGTCAGCCCTACGCACCTCGATAGAGTTTGACACAGTCAGCGGCACAGCTATATATGCCCTGACAGGTGCAGGACAGGACGCTGAGGTTAGAGAGGCTATGAACATCTCTAACAGCTCAATTATGGAAATGTCTAATCGCAGTGTCATGAACAAAAGATACAACCTAACAACACCCGCTACAGGCACTCCTACTGACTTTGCCTTTAGTGGCACAGACAGCAACGGTGACATTACTGTGCGTGTCTACCCTAAGCCTAACGGCATCTATTCGCTGTTCTTCGACGCTTTTGTTAAGCAGGCAGTTCTGTCAGAAGACGCCACAGTCTTAAAAGTGCCTCACAATCCAGTGCTGCAGCTTGCCTTTGGTTTGGCTTTGCGCGAGAGAGGTGAGACAGGAGGACAGTCGGCACAAGAGCAGTTCATATTAGCAGAAGCAGCCTTGTCAGACGCAGTAGCGTTCGACGCTAACAAGTACGAGGAAGACACTGTCTATCACGCAGTATAAGGAATCTACATGGCTCAACAACTACAAAGCATAACGATTACAGCGCCGGGCTTCGCGGGTATTAACACGCAAGACGCGCCGTTGTCGCAAGAGCCTACCTTTGCGGCTGTGGCTGACAACTGCGTTATTGACAAGGAAGGCAGGGTTTCTTCGCGTAAGGGTTATACAATACTTAACACCAATAACTTATTAGGCTCTTCTAGTGGTGTTGAGGCTATGGGTGAGTTTGTTGCAGAAGATGGAGACATTACATTCTTTTCGTCAGGTAACGGTAAGATATTCTCTGGCACAACTACAATGGTTGATGTCACCCCTGCTGCTTACACCATTACAAATAACAATTGGAAGTTTGTCCCCTTTAACAACCATATGTATATGTTTCAGCGTGGACAAGATCCGTTACTGTATGCTGACCACACAGGAACAGTAGAGCGTGTTGTAGACCATGCTCATGCAATAGGTACGCCTCCAAGCGGAAATGAATGCTTAGCTGCGTTTGGTCGGCTCTGGGTGGCAGATACTACAGCAAACAAGTCTATAATTTACTGGTCTGACTTATTGAACGGAGCATCGTGGTCAGGAGGCTCTTCAGGCTCGATTGACATTACTAAGGTGTGGCCTACAGGGTACGACACGATTGTGGCTCTAGCGGCTCACAACGGCTTCCTAGTCATCTTTGGACGTAACTCTATTGTTATCTACTCTGGTGCGGATAGCCCTGCAACAATGACGTTATCAGACACTATATCTAACGTAGGTTGTGTGTCAAGGGATTGTGTTGTCTCTACTGGTAAAGACCTGATCTTCCTTGATGACTCCGGTGTACGTAGCCTATCCAGAACAATACAAGAGAAGTCAGCGCCTATTGGCGATATATCTAAGAACGTCAACAACGAGATTAAATCTTTGTTTGCATCAGAGACAGGCAACATTAAGATGCACGACTCGCCTAAAGAAGCGTTTGTGCTGCTTAACTTTCCTGCTCTTGGTGCTGTTTATGCGTTCGACACACGTTTTCCATTACAGGATGGAAGCTACAGAGCTACAACGTGGTCGCACATGAACCCGCTGTGTTTTGCTAACACAACTACTGAGAAGTTATACGTTGGTGTATTGGGCGGCGTAGCTGAGTACACAAGCTACACTGACAACACTACAGGTTACTTACTAAGTTACTTTAGTCACCCACTTAGCTTTGGTGATACCTCTAAGCTCAAGTTCTTGAAGAAGATTAACTTAACTACCTTTGATGGCGCAGAGGCTACTGTGGTGTTGAACTGGGCATATGATTACTCTGGTTCATACACTAAGCAAGCCTATGTCTTACCTAAGTCTAACGTGGGTCAGTACAACATATCAGAGTTTAACACTGAGGCTGAGTATTCCTCGTCTATAGCGCTTATTAACAGACAGAAGATTAACGCCAGTGGGCAAGGCACGGTAGTTGCTGTTGGTGTTGAGACAACTGTTGAAGGTAACTCTATAGCTATACAAGAGTTGAACATACACGCATTACTGGGAAGGATTGTCTAATGAGTAACTATACTAAGCTAACTAACTTTGCAGCTAAAGACGCTTTAGTAAGTGGTAACCCTGCTAAGGTTATTAAGGGTGTTGAGGTTGGTGCAGAGTTTGATTCTATTGCTGTTGCTGTTAACAGTAAGTCAAACAAAGCATCGCCAGTATTTACAGGTACGATGACGGCTGAGAACATTACAGCTACAGGTACAATCACCCTATCAACTATTGATGGTGGTACATACTAATGAGTCACTTTCACTCCGCGTTGATACTAAAGGCAGTAAACAATGGGTGGGAAGTAATAGAAGACTTTGGTTACACTAGCGAGCTGTTGAACAAAGACATCATAGTTCCTAAAGGGTACTTTACAGACCTCGCCTCAGTTCCTAGACTGATGCGGTGGATAGTCCCAGTAGCTAATGCTAAAAACAGAAAAGCAGCAGTAGTACATGATTACCTTTGCACACACGGAGTAGAGCTAGAAATTGTAAGCAA